>CAUYSK010076278.1:0-27890 GCA_963575035.1 Avahi laniger
CTGCTGTGTCCCATATCTGTGCCTTTATTGTTTTCCCATCAACCTGGATGCTTCTTGTTGCAAACTCTACTCCAATGGTGCTCTTGCTTTCCAAATTAAACTCATTTCGAGTAAATCGAGACAGGAGATTACTCTTTCCAATACCAGAATCTTCAACAAGAACGACTTTAAAGAGGTAGTCATACTCGTTGTCGCGGGTGCCCATTGCGGGGCCGAGGAGCGAAGGGGCGGGAGCAGCAATGGTATCTGTGGGATCAGGGGCATTGCTGTCACCTTTTATTATTTATAAGTATACTATTTGATTACTTCACTTGAAGATAGAAAGATGAGCATTTTTAACAAATAATTATATATATATATATATATATATATTTGATTGGAATGGCTTGTCTAAGAATGAGATCTACATTTCCCGACAAATAGAATAAATATTCTTTCCTATGGAAGATTGCTGCAAATCTCACAAGCAATCACAAAAGCTTTATGTAAGTATGAATGTCATTTAAGGGGCAATTTCAAATCATCCATTCAAGCCATAGAATAAATGTTAAATGATGTGTATTCCTTCTAAGGAAAAAAATTGCCTCGATATATTTTTTTATTATTATTTTAACATCCAGTGATCATTTCAACAGATGCTAAAAAAGCATGTAAAAGTCAACACTCCTTCATGATAAAAACCTTCAACAAATTGGCTATAGAAAACAGTACGGAAGTTTTCCAAAAAATTAAAAATAGAACTATTATATGACACATCTACCCCATTACTTGGTATATATCAAAAGGAAATGAAATCAATATGTTTAAGAGATGTCTGCACTCCCATGTTTATTGCAGCACTGTTCACAATAGCCAAGATATGGAATCTACCTAAATGCCCATCTAGAGATGATTGGATAAAAAAATGTGAGAGATATATACACACAGTGTAATACTATTGAGCCATAAAACAAAATGAAATGTGTCATTTGCAGCAACATAGATAAACGAGGAGAATATTATGGTAAGTGAAATAAACCAGGCACAGAAAAAAAACACCACTCAATCATATGTGCAGTTTTAAAAAGTTAGTTTCATAGAAGTAGAGTGTAGAATAGTGGTTACCAGAGGTTGAAGAAAGGAGGGAGAAGGAGAAAACTGGAAGAGATTTTTTCAATGAGTTCGAAGTTACAGTTCAACAGGAAGAATAAGTTCTGTATTCTATTACACATAGAGTGACTATAGCAAATAGTAATGGAAATGTAGTGTATATTTCAAGATTGCTAGAAGATTTTGAATGTTACCACCACAAATAAATGATAAATGTTTAAAGTGATGAATATGATAAATACCCTCACTTGATCATTATATAATTATGCATGATTTGAAACACCACATGGTATTACATAAATATGTGCAGTTATGTGTCAATAATAAATAAAAATAATTAATTAAAATATAAATAAACATCTAGTGAAATGTGCATGGTTAACATGTCTAGAAATTCATGTTGATCAATGTCACATCTTATAACAATCTGCTCTAGGGCACTTGTGATATTTTGTATCATATTAAAGCTTTATCCAAAGGTTGAAATGAGTAAATAGGCAAAATTGTACATCAAGGCCATCTTGGCATTTTTTGGCAAAGAGCAGCCCCACTTTCATAATACTGTAGGAAATAGTGACATATGTTTAGTGTAGCATACTATTGAAAATTAATAATCCAATTCATTATAATCGTAAAATCATACCAATCCACGAAAGTCAAATGTTGTGGAATATGTTTTCACCTAGCGTGTGTGTGTGTGTGTGCGCACGCGCACGCGTGTGTGTCTGTGTGCGTGTACACACATGCGTCCATGTGCTCATGTGCATGCATGTGTTTGGTGATCTTTTGAAACTAACATGTTTCTGCATTTCTATGAAAGTAAAAATGCCATTGAAACATACACATAGGCATACACACACACACACGTGTGCACACACACATACACAGAGGAAATCAAAGCAAACCAAAATTAGACAAAAGTTCAAATGGAGTTAAGTAGAAAAATATTCACTTTTTACCACTTTCAAGCTGTCTTCCAGTCCAACTACTCAGAGATAACTGCAAGATATTTTAGACATCTTTAAATATGCATATATAAGTTATACACATCAACGCAGCCCCACATACAAAATTGCACAAATGTATTTTAGATAAACAAGATTATACTTGAATATTTCTCGAAAATATTGTTCTTTTTATTTAGTATACATTTTTACCTTTTAGAACCATAAAACCACTTTATAATTCTCTATTATATGGTTACATTAAAAATACAGAAATTACTTAATTCAGTCTGTATTACTTGTCATTAATATTGTTTCTAAGATTTTTGATTTTGAGAAAATTATAAATAATATGTTTTATACCTATGTAAGTATATATCCTAATTTGTCTTGTGACACTGTAAAAAAAAAGCTCATTGCTTGCACCATCCAGAGAGATGGACTGAGCCTCAGCTGGGTTACTTGAGCCAAAGTTGGGGTGACCACGGAATGTGGGGAATATCCCTATATAGTGAGCCCCAAGGTAACCTGAAACCCTCCCCTGAAACAATTCTGCCCTAAGGCCTTAAAACATTGGGCCTATGATGAAAGGGGCAGCCCTCAAGAGCTTCAAACTGGCTTTGGGGCCATTATCCCATTGTTTTAATGAATAGCATCTGGCTTCCTTCTAGCCATATTAATCGCCTTATCAAACAGTTGCTTGGGCACATCCTTGGTTTTCTCTCTTAAACATGTTTTTTTTTTTTTATTCTTTACATAACCAGGATTCAAATTTTCTAAAATTCTATGTTCTGATTGCATTTTGATTATAAATTCAATTTTTAAATTGTTTCTTTCTTCTCGCATTTTACTATAAGCAGTTAAGAGCAGTCATGCAGCAATCTGAAGGCTTTGTTGCCTAGAGATTCTAGGTATCCCAGAAATATCTTAGGTTGTCTTCAGTTCTGACTTCCACAGGGTCTTAGGAAACAAAAATAATTCAGCCAAGGTCTGTGCCACTTTGTAGCAAGGATGGCCTTTTCCCTAGTTTCCAAGATATCATTCATTTCCATATAAGACCTCATCAGAATGGCTTGTACTGTCCACATGTCTGCTAGGATTCTGGTCATGAAAACTTACATAATCTCTAAGGAGAATGAGTCTTTCCCTATAGCTCTTTTTTTTTTTCTTTTATTTTCTTTCTTTTTTTTTCTTTTTTTCTTTTATTTTCTTTCTTTTTTTTTCTTTTTTCTTTTATTTTCTTTCTTTTTTTCTTTTATTTTCTTTCTTTTTTTTTTTTATTTCAGCATATTACGGGGGTACAAATGTTTAGGTTATGTATATTGCCCTTGCCCCACCTGAGTCAGAGCTTCAAGCGTGTCCATCGCCAAGACAGTGTGCACCTCACCCATTAGGTGTGTATATACCCATCCCCTCCTCCCCCACTCATCTGCCCGACACCTGATGAATGTTTCCTCTATAGCTGTTTTCTTTCTATGAACCTTCACCAGAATTTCTCTTAAGGCCCTTTTTATGGCAATATAGGCTTTTTCTACCAGGCTTCTTCAGACTCTCCCAGCCTTTGCTGATTACCAAGTTTCAAAGCCATTTTCATAGTTTTAGTTAGTTGTTATAATAACTCCTCACTCCTAGCACCAAGTCCTGTCTTAGTTCGTTTTGTGCTTTTATAACAAAATACCTGAGATTGGGTAATTTTCAAAGAACAGAAAATGATTTCTCACAGTTCTAGAGCCTGGCAAGTTTAAAATCAAGCCAGTGGCATCCGGTAAGGGCCAGTGGCATCTTGCTGCACTGTCACAGACACAAAAATATGCAGTAAATGTATTTAGAGTGGTGAAACAATAAAAAATGTGGAATGGCAAGAGAACACCAACTCCCTTTGTCAATCCCACTTTATGACATTCATCTAAACCTCCCAAAATCTCATCTCCCAACACTGTTGAATTAAAGATTAAGTTTCTAACATATGAATTTTGGGGGACAGATTCAGACCACAGCAGCGTATGTCTGTGTACTTGCTGCAATAGATTACTTTTAAAAGCATAAATGAAATGCTGTGTCCCAGATATGTTACTGGTTACTTTTTCAACAAAATTTTAAAAAATGAGTAGATCCACAAAGCTGGAAGATTTTGTTTTAGTTTATATATTACACTTAGGCATAGATACATCAAACATTGAATATCTACCACATATTTGGCACTGTTGTAGGCACAATAGACTATAAAATTAAATATAAAGTAACTTTAGCCCTCTATATCACTAGCACTTTTCTTACTATAAAATCCATTCTATCAAATATTGGTACAGATACAAATATTTACTTTTGTGGGTATTTGCATTATACATATTTCATATCCTATAATTCTCACATTTTGTGTCCTAATTAAAAATATGAGTTCCTTTATACACAGAGATTTTCTTGATCAGTTTGGATTCCAGCGACTTCAGCATGATATTCCTGGGTGTGATTTTCTTTTTATTAATTCTCATTGGGGTTATTTGAATCTTTATATTCTGGGGTTTTTAATATCTATCATCAGTTTTGGAAAAGTTTTAGCAAGTATTTCTTCAAATATTCTCTGTTAAATTATATGTACGTTAGAATTTTGTTCTGCTTCTCAAATATTTCCTACATTGTGTTTCTTCTCTGCACTAACCATTCTCTGTTTTATTTCGGTGTCCCCAATAAATTAATCTTGTCTTCTGTTGTGTATAGCTTGCTTTTAAAATTGCATAATAAACTCCAAATTTTATTTTATTTTTATTTTTTTTTTATTTTTTAAATTTATTCAGGATATCATGGGCCTACAAACATTTTGGTTACATATAATGCTATTGCCCTGCCCAACCCAGGGCTACAAACAGAATACACTGTATGGGTAAGAGACAAATTTTATTTTTTTAATTCTTAAATTGCTATTTTACTCTTTATGTAATTGAATTCTCTGATAAAGTACTATATTTTCAGGACAGAAAAAAATTAAATTTTCTTTTGAAGATGGTTAAATCATTTACATCTCACTGTATAAATTATACTGTAGATCACTTTGGGTAATATAGGCATTTTAATAATGTTGATTCTGCTGATCCATGAGCATGGTATGATTTTCCAGCTGTTTAAGTCCTTGCTATTTCCTTCCTCAGTATTTCATAGTTTTCCCTGGACAGGTCTTTCACTTCCTTAGTTAAATATATTCCTAGGTATTGTATTTTTTTGTTGCTATTGTGAAGGATATTGAGTCTGTGATTTGGTTCTCACTTTGATTGTTGTTGGTATAATGCTACCAATTTCTATACATTGATTTTATAACCTGAGACTTTGCTGAATTTGTTTATCAATTCCAGTAGTCTCATGGCAGAATCTTTGAGATTTTCTAGATGTAAGATCATATCCTCAGCAAAGAGAGATGATTTGACTCCTTCTGCCCCCCAGTTGGATGCCCTTGATTTCCTTCTCTGGTCTGATTGCTCTGACTAGGATTTACAGCACTATGTTAAATAGAAGCAGTGATAGAGGGCAACCTTGTCTGGTTCCAGTTCTAAGCGGGAAAGCTTTCAATTTTTCCCCTTTCAGTATGATATTGGCTGTAGTATTGTCATGAATGGCTTTTATCATTGTTAGGTAAGTCACAACTATGTCTATTTTCTTAAGCGTTCTTATCTTAAAAGGGTGTTGAAATTTTTTCAGTGTTTTTTCTGCATCTATTGAGAAGATCATATGGTTTTTGGTTTTGCTTCTATTTATGTGGTGAATTACACTTATAGATTTGCATATATTGAACTACTCCTGCATCTCTGAGATGAAGCCCACTTGGTTGTGATGGATTATATTTTCTATAAGTACCTGAATTCAGTTTGCTAGGATTTTGTTGAGAATTCTTGCATCTATAGTCATAAGAGATATTGGTCTGTAATTTTCTTTTTTGTTGTTGTTGCATTCTTTCCTGGTTTTGGTATCAGGGTGATGTTGGCTTCATAAATTGTGTTGTAGAGGATTCTTTCCTTCTTGATGTTGTGGAATAATTTCTGCAGGATAGGTACCAGTTCGTCTTTAGAGGTCTGGTAAAATTTGAATGTGAAACCATCTGGTCTGTGACCTTTCTTTTTAGGAAGGGTTTTTATTGCTGCTTCAGTTTTGGTACTTGATATTAGTCTGTTCGGGAATTCTGTTTCTTCCTGATTGACCCTAGAGAGGCTGTGTGTTTCTAAGAGTTTTTCTTCCTTGAGTTATATTTATGATCTGATCTTGTCTCATGTTTCAACTGGGATTCCATCTTCCATGGTCAATTCTAACAAATCCCTTGCTCTTCCTCCATTGTTAGAACTACCTACTTCACAGATTTCTGTGCGTGTGTGTTTGTGCATAGATATAGTTATATGTATTGAGAGAGATAAAAATAGATAAATATATAGATATAAATATAACATAGGTACACATATTTCTTGTTAGATTAACTTTACCCTAAAGGTTAAGGTACACATTTGTCCATCTTTTAGAATTCAACAGTTATCATTATTATCCTTTTTATAAGTACCAATTTTATTATTAATATCCTATGTATAAATGTGTATGTATATAATACATATATACACACACAAACAAATTGCATGTGTGTGTGTACTGTACAGGATTGATATATACCTCTTCCATGTGTTCCTATAGTCCACATTGCTTAACACAACTGTAGAGTATTTATAATGTGATCATATATTCCATGAATGTGTCATCTACTAAACTATAAAGAGTTTGGAAGCATAGAGCCTGTAAGTTCTTTTTCCACAGTCCAACATCCGTAGAACCTGTCATATTTCCAGGTTCATAGTAAGTACAGAGTAATTATTGAACGTCATCAACTCTCTTTGAAATAATATCACATCTCGGATTAAGAACACTACTCCTTTTTTTTTCTCCTTCCTTCCTCTCAATTCACTACAACCTGTTCTGAATCTGTCTGTTCTTTAAATGTTGTAATTTCCCAGAATTTTGTCTTTGCATTTCTTGTTGATTTCTGTAAATATATTCTCTCATTTTTCTTCTTTGTCACAATCATTTTACCACTCACCTAAATGCTAATGGCTTCTGATTGTTTCTTCAACTTCTACCTTTTTTTAAATTAAAGTATATTAATATATTTTCCTCTGCTTATTGAAAATGTTTGTCATTTTGATGTCTCTTGTGATTTCACAGTATATTTAGTTGCAAAGAAACCAGCAAAGAAAGATGGTCTTTGAGAGCAATAGAGCTAGACAGACTGGGTTAAATCCAAGTTGGGTAATTTACTTGCTAGAAACCTTAGACAAGTGACATAACCTTTCTGTTCCTAATTTCTCTCATGTGTAAAAGGAAATAATAATAGAAAGAGGATAGACTGAATTAGGAAGGAGAGTGCTGCATATAGACACCAGAGTAGAATATGACTTATGTAATAATTCAGTACCAGCTGGATGACAGAGTAATTAAATTGTAATACAGACTGCTCAGAGAAGGAAAGTAAGAGAATTATAATGGGTTCATACCATTTGTTTTTCCATTTTTTCATTGTTATAGAATAAAGTCATAAAAGCGTAGTAGAAAATTATTCCATTTTTCCAAATGCAGCAATCACTTAGTTATTGCTTTTTATTGGTTTCCATTACAATGTGGAGGGCCTCAGATTTTTAATTAGTTTGATGTAAATAAAAACTATTACATTGGTATAGGTGGATCCAACAATTTCACTATTCATTCATTCCTCTTATCCATTCATTCTTTAATGTATTCACAACTTTCATTGGTTGTCTATGTTTCGATCTTTTATTTGGCAGTAAGAATTTTTTAAAAGATAGTTTAGTGTAATTTAAATAAAAAAGAAAGATAAGTAATTTCATAAACTTTCCATATATTTTGAATGAATAGTCACAGTGAAGATGCACGATAGGATCATTTGACATTGGAGTAATAATCAGATGTATGTTTTACTGTTTTAAACTGCATTCATTGTGTTACTGATACGATCCATATATCTATCAAGGTGATCAATCAAATGTCCAATAGGGATATTTGTCTATTCAGTCATTCTTAATGACAATCATTGAATATTTTATAGAGAACCATGATTTCATATGCCACTCTTTTCAGCCATATTGACAATGTGACATATCTCTGAGTGGTAAAACACAAGACAGATTCTGATAGAGATTTCTGGATACTGTTTGCTTTCCTGATACAAGTGCCATTTTGTGCTCCATGCTGTCCAATTCCTTTCCAAAATTCTTCCTGCCTCAAAAATGGATGTAATGCCTATAATATGCAACTGATATCAAGTGGGAAAAGCCACATTCTAAGGATTTTGGAGCAGAAAGATAAATGTTCATCATGGAACTTTATATTTGAAAAGATAAATGAACATTTTTATAGTTTAAGGCATTTTTAATCAGAATTTCTGTTACATGTGAACACTTGCATTACAATACAAACATTACAAACTGATCCTGTTATTAGAGTAAATAAATTATTCAGAAATCCTGAATGTTTAAGTGGTTCTGAGCATATCAGAACCATTTACATAGTAGGTTTTTACACTGAGAAATTAACTGTATATAATAATTATAATATTATTATAATTTCTTGGTTTAAGTGATCTAAGAAAATTGAGGGACACATGCAGAGAGAGAGAATTGCAACATTTTCTCCAGTAATTTGCCCATTTTAGAGATCATGAAGAATGAAGGTGATCAGATAGGTCTCGGGAACAGAGAATGATATTCTCTAGAGACCAAACTGAGAATCTTGGTTTTAACATTATTAATACAAATACCGTAGACATTTCTTTTATGCTGCTTGTGGGCTGTTAAAGGAGTAGTGACATGAAAAACATGTTTGAATAAAATTAACCAGACTGCTAAGTTCAAAATGAAATCATTTGAAGTGTAACAAGAGAGGACATGTGGATTCCCTGTTATCTAGATGTAATAGTGTGCTGAATCAATAAGAAGACTGAATACAATGTCATCTACAAATCAATTCTCATGTGACAAACACTTTTATATTCTGATAAGTTAAAATATCACAAAATTCAATAGTGAAGATTCAAGGTAATGACTCTTTTAAAGAAAATGCATTTTTCCTAGACTTCTGTATATTCCAACAAGGTGCTACCTTCATTACTAACATTGTATGAAACTGTATAGAGCAGAGAAACTTTTAGGGCTACCAATAAAAACTCTAGGAACATTAGTGAAAACAAAATAATACCTTAGAAAACAAACCAGTGTAACTCAAATAATCAGTTTTATGGCTTCTTGTTTTTCTGTGCTTATCTGTGCAAATATGATAGCATACAGAAATTGCTTAACTAAAGAAATGCAACAGAATCTTAAACTAATGGGTATGGTGTTCAATGCTTTAACTTAATGATGTGGCACTTTTTGAACTATCCCACTTTATATGTAAATTTTTGTAACCCTTATAAATGGAAAATCTCATAGAGACTATGCAACATCATTGTGCAGCATAAAAATTATATCAAAATGGCATTTTTTGATGACATGCATCCATTAGAAAGAGCCCATAAAAATGTTATAAACATATTTGGATCTGCTAGGTGATGATTTTTCCTGACAAGCTAATGTGCTGTGCTATGAGAAGAAATAGGGTTATACTGTTGAAAAGAATAAAATCATTCTAGTGTCTTTTATGAAAAAAAACTTTCAAGAAAAACAATATACTACCAAAAGCCCAGCTGATAAGTTAACCCTTTGAGACTTGTAAGTTACAAATGATAATTTTTACATGTTCTTTCTAGATTGATAGTAAGTATATTAATGAAGATAGAATTGTCTTAAATTTGCATTGCTAAGAAATTTTTAGTGCTTCTAAGATAAACATTTTTCTCCTGGGTTTTTGTATACTTTGAATAATAGTTTTGTAGAAGTGAAATTTTGAAAATACATGTGTCAATTTTCTATGAATATTATCTTAAAATGTCTTACATTTACATAAATTTTTTAAACAAAGATAAATATACAGGTTCAATGTAGCACTTAGATATGATACATTCTTGAAGGCTTGACTAAACTCTTATTTTCCTAATAAATAATTGAGTAATCGTTCATTTTATTTGTCATTTAAACATAATACTCAAATTCTAAGTAGAGACTAATTAAAAGTGAAGATTGATAGACCTATTAAACAGTCTATGTAGAAAGTAGCAGTCATTTTTAACAAGGTAACAAATTTCCAATTCATTTCATGACTATAAACAGAAAAATAAATAGTAAAAGAAATAACATATGTCAAGTATCTATTCACAATGCTACCATTTTTAATTCAAAATGATTTTGGACTTAGATAAACTGTTTACACAGTTGGAAAATAAATATAGCAGTGGCTTCCAATTTTGGAAAAATAGAACCTATTAAAAGTAGATACTTATTATAAACATACAAAAATGGTGGATATACAAGCTCATCTAAATGCATGTAATTATGCACATTTCAGAACTGGTTAGGTAGAGAAGACAATTAAATCCAGAAAGACGAAATCATGAACCAATGTAGTATAATGGGGAGGGTTTAGATTCCATATTTATGACCAGTGGCTGGAATATAAGCCAAAAATAAGATCAGAAGCATTGTGTTTAGAGCTGCACAAGGTCAGCACTTATAATTAAGACCACAAAATAAAGCCAAGGCCCTGGAGATTTTACACTAACTTCCAAAAGAACTAAAGATCAATAATTGAATAAAATAGCATAGATTCTTAAAAGTTAAAATAAATTTGTAATTGCACGCAACAGAGGATAGTGTGTGTGTGTATGTGTGTGTGTGTACACGCGCACGCGTGTGTATACACTATTTGGAAACTGTTTAGGAATTAACACTTAAAACAAATACCACTTATTAACAAACAGCACAAATGTATATCATCCATAAAGGTAAAGAATTTCCAAGATGAGTAATTATTTTACAAATCAGTTATTGACTAGTAAAACATCAATGGCACATAGCAAGAAAAAAATAAATAAAGAAATGGAAGAATAGAAAAATAAGCGCCACATGTACTTACCAGCAAATTGGTTTCACAGAGTAACACCTAAGTGAACATATAGGAATAACATTTATCGGGTGTCGGGCAGATGGAAGTGGGGAGGAGGGGATGGGTATATATATACATAATGAGTGTGATGCACACCATCTGGAGGATGGACACGTTTGAAGCTCTGACTAGGGGGGAGGGGCAAGGGCAATATAACCTAAACATTTATACTCCCATAATATGCAGAAATAAAAAAAAATAGAAGTGGAAAAGAAGAGAAAATATTTTTCTAAAAATTGCCTTAAGTCTCTTTCAATCTAGGGTTTGCTGTATATAAAAATATACTCAAAACCAAATAAACTAAAGGGCAACCCCATGCTCTGCCCAACATGTACCATCTTGCTGCTGTGGCCCTTCCTACCTTACACCATCTCCTGCTACACGCCACCAGTACGCCTATAAATGGAAAGAGCTAAGGTCCACAGCCCTGGCACCTGCAGCCACCATCTATATAGGCTCACTTATCTGCCACTGGTGCCACTGTGGGGAGACCCAGATAGAGAAAATTACCATGCCATTCACCTCCATGAAGAGGGACATTTCAGTTACCCACACAAGCTGCCAGGAGCAGTTTGGGGACCAACCTACCATGAATATTTCCCAGCATCAGCTTAAACTGTGACAACCACAGGGAAATGTGGCAATACAGGAGAACAACTGCATTACATGCTCTCAGTGCATCCACTGCTCTCCTGCCTGGTCAATCTTCCAGAGCATGACTGAAGCATATTATCCAAGGACCTATCCCTCTCTTTACTGAGCATCAGAGTTCCCAGCAGAGGATAACAGCTGTACCATAAAACTATTCATTTTGAACCAAAAGAAGAGATCACAAATGAGAATGAACAGTATAAGGATGCTGGCAGTATGAATAAACAGTGTCCTTTGAGAGTCCCAAAGGATCACACTAGCTCCCAGATATAGAATTCTGAAAATGGATCACAAGCAAGGTCAATGGAATAAATGAAAAAGTTGGAAAAAAGCACAAAGGAGCCAAAAAAAAAAAACTATTTCAGGACATGAAGGAATAATTTACTAATGAGATAGATAGTTTAAGAGAAAACATAGCAGAAATTCTGAAAATGAAAATATCATTTAAGGAAATTCAAAATATAGTGGAAAGTTTCAACAATGGACTAGACCAAGCAAAAGAAAAAATTTCAGAACTCAAAGACAAGACAATCTAATTAATCCAGTTATTCATAGATGAAGAAAAAAGAATCAAGAATAATGAACAAAATCTTTGAGAATTATGGAACTTTGTAAGATAATCAAACATAAAAATAATAGATATCCTGGAAGGAGAAGAAGAAAAATCAAGAAGCATGAAAACCTACTTGAAGAAAAGAGGGAAACTTTCCTGGTCTTGCTAGAGATCTAGACATCCAGATATAAGAAGGTAACTGAACTCCCAGAATATTTATTACAAATATGATGTCTCCAAGGACCATAGTCATCAGACCGGCTAAAGTCAAAGTGAAGGAGAAAATACTGCAGTCCGTGAGATGAAAAGATCAAGTAAATTACAAAGTAAAAGCCATCAGAATAATAGAACACTTGCCAGAAGAAATCTTACAAGCTAGAAGAGAATGGTGTCCTAATTTTAGTCTTTTTAAAACAGAATAAATGTCATCAAAGAATTTTGTATCTTAAAAAACTAAGCCTCATAAACGAAGGAGAAATAAAATCTTTCCCTTATGAGCAAATACTAAGGGAATTTGCCAGTACTAGACCTGCCTTAAAAGTGCTCTATATACTGAACAGTCAATATGCACTGGTGTAAACAACTGAAAGTATTAATAAAAACTCACATCTCTTATGAAACAGTAACACAAAGAAAAAAAAAGCAACTAGAGAACATTCAACATAATGACTGGTACAGTATTTTATATATTAATATTAACATTGCACACAAAGGGTCTAAACTCCCCAGTTAAAAGATATAGGTCAGTGGAATGGATAAAAACACACAACCCAAATATATGTTGTTTTCAAGAAACCCATTTAACTCATAAAGACTCATAGACTCAAGGTAGAGGGGTGGAAAAATATTCCGTGCGAATAGAAACCAAAAGTGAGCATGTGTAACTATTTTTATACAGACAAAATAGACTTAAAAACAACAGTAACATAAGTCAAAGATTGCCATTATGTAATGACAAAGTGATTGACTCACCAAAAAAATAAAACAGTCCTAATTATATATACACACATACACACACACACACACACACACACACACACACACAGCCAATAGAGGAGTTCCCAAATGCATAAAACAAATACTGCCAGACATAAGGAAAGAAATAAACAGCAACATCATAATAGCCAGGGACTTCAACACTCCACTAATCATCAGGGAAATGCAAATTAAAACCACAATGAGATACCACCTTACCCCTATCAAAATGGCCACTATAAAAAATTTAAAAAAACATGACAGATGTTGACATAGACGTGGTGAAAAAGAATGCTTATACCCTTTTGGTGGGACTGCAAATTAGTACAACCTCTATGGAAAACATTATTGAGATTCTTTAAAAAACTGAAAGTAGATCTACTATTCTATCCATCAATCCCACTACTGGGTATCTAGACAAAGGACAGGACAGTAAGTCATTATATCAAAAAGAACTCGCACCCAAATGTTTATTGCAGAATAATTCACAATTGCAAAAATATGGCATCAATCTAAGTTTTTATCAACTGGTGAGTGGATAAAGAAAATGTTATACACACACATCCACACCCACACACACCCACCATGGAGTACTACTAAGCCATGAAAATGAATTATATAATGTCATTGGCAGCAACTTGAATGGAAATGAAGACTATCAGCCTAAGTGAAGTATCTCAGGAAAAGAATGACAAACGCAAGATATTCTCACTAATAAGTGGAAACTCAATTATATGTATACATGGTCATAAAGTGGTATAATGGACATTAGAAACTATTAATAACAAGGGGGTATGTAGAAGAGGGGAGAGGGATAAAAATTTAGCCACTGGGAACAATGGTACACTAGTCTGGTGATGTACACACCAAAAGCCCTGACTTCATCATTATACGATTTATCAATGTAACAAAAACAGTTGTACCTAGTGTTTGTTGAAGATGGATTTGATGTTTGAAATCTTCCTAAACTCATTTGGATCAAAGATATGGTGAATAAAATAAGTGATTAGGTACTTGTGACCTAAATTAGGATGTGAATATTAAGAAACTCTATTTAAACCTTTTAGTGAAATTCAAAACTGACTTTAAAACAATTCCAAACAGTACGAGAGACTCTTAAGTGGCTGCTCCAAGTAACAATAATCATTTGAATGATTCATAAATCTCACTTCTTTGGGTGGAAAGTAAAACCACAAGGTAGGCCTGCGACATCTCTTGCAATACTCAATCTTTACAAACATAATCATACTTCATATCTACAAACAAAATAATTCCTATACCACATGGTATTAGTAATAGACTCAAAGGAGGTTACTTATAAAAGATATTCCACATGTTCCCTAGCAGTAATGTTCTGCACAATAGTAATTTAATTGTAATGGAACCATAACCTCCTAATAAGACTGCTTTAATATGGCTTGTTCTTTCTGATATTTTTCTTAAATATTAAAATGAATCAGTCATTTGAAGTTATAACTACATTTTAGAGATAATGAGAACAGATTGGTCTATGACTTCATTATGAATAAGCCAATCTTTTGAAGCAAGAGAATGGAATTCTTAGGTTTATATCTCTGTTAAGAAGTACTGTAAATGTGTACTCTTGTGAGGGGACTTTGTTTCTTTGTAGTATTTCTGAATACTATATTTGTTGGACCAATCGAGGTGATTTTTTTTAACAATTCCAACTGTAATTTTTAATTTTTTTAATTTTCCCACTTTATTGAGGTATAATTGATGAATAACAATTGTGTATATTTAAGGTATACAGCACAATAATTTGAAATACATATATAGTGAAGGATTACTGCAATCAAGCTAATTAACACATCCATCACATCACCTAGTTACCACTTTTTTCGTGTGTGGTTAGAACACTTAAAATCTCTCCTAGGAAATTTCAACTATATAATACAGTATTATTAATTATAGTCACCACGTTGTACATTAAATCCCTAGAACTTACTCATCTTTTTAAAAAATTTATTTATTTTCTAAAATTTCAGAATATAAATACCATTTGATCCAGCTACTAGACATCTACCCAAAGGAAAAAAAGACATTTTACAATAAAGGCATCTGCACTAGAATGTTTGTGACAGCACAAATCCCAATAGCAAAGATGTGGAAACAACCCAAGTGCCCATCAGTACATGAGTGGATTAATAAAATATGGTATATATATATATATGTGTGTATATATATACACATACACACACATACCATGAAATACTACACAACTACAAAAAACAATGGTGAACTAGCATCTCTTATATTATCCTGGATAGAACTGGAGCCAATCCTTCAAAGTGAAGTATCACAAGAATGGAAAAACAAGCACCACATGTACTCGCCATCAAACTGGTACTAAATGATCAACACTTAGGTGCTCACATGGAAGTAATATTCACTGGATGCTGGTCAGGTGGGGGTTGTGGTGAGGATGGGTAAACTCACAACTAATGGGTTCAGAGTACACTCTGTGGGGGATGGGCACGCTTGTAGCTCTGGCTTGGGTGAGGAGGCAAAGGCTATTTTTTAAAAAGCTCTCCACTTCCCTTTTTTAGTGATTTTGTCTGCCCAAGACTGACAACAAATCCTATGTAGAACTGTAGTCTGTTTAAGAAAGTTTTAAAACATGTAACACTTAAGAAATGGCCACTTTCTGTGAAAGAAACTGGTTTGATAGCCATGATCTTACTGCTGTCTGCTTTTAGCAAAAGTCTTTTCTTCATTTATACTATTTAAACAAATAAAAAAAACCTAAAACCTCTTTAAAAAACACTTTTACTTAAATATTTATTTGAGTAAAATATTTATTTTTAAATATTAAAAAATGGGCAATAGACTTTAATATATATTTCTGCAAAGAGGAACTGAAATTGCCAACAATTATATGAAAATATGTGCAAATTCATTAATCATCAGGGGATTCCAAATCAAAATCACTATGAAATACTACCTAGCTCCCGTTAGAATGGCTATTATGTTCAAGTCAAAAGATGAAAAATGTGGCAAGGATATGGGAAAAAGATAACTCATGTGCACTGTTGCCCGGAATGTAGATTGGTACGGCCATTAAGAAAACACTGAAAATTTCTAAAGAAAGTAAAAATAGAACTACTGTATGACCTACCAATCCTTCTTCTGGGCATATTTCCAAAAAGTGAAATCACCACCTTGTGAAGATATTCACACTCCCATGTCCATTGCAGCATTATTTATATAGCCATGATATAGGAACAACGTAAGTATCTGGATAAAAACAAGGATGCATACATAGAATGGTATATTGTGCAGTTCTAAAAAAGAACAAGATCTTGTCATTTTCCCACAACATAGATAACCCTAGAGGACATTATGCTAAGTGAAATATAGGCCAGACACAGAAAGAAAAAATATGTATTTTTGTATTATCTCACTTATATGTGAAATATGAAAAAAAAAAATCAAATATACCAGAACCAAATGGTGGTTGCCAGGGAAGGGCAGGAGGGAGAAAAGAAATGGGCAGATGTTGGTCAGAAGATACAAAGTAGCAGATTAGGATAAACAAGTCCAGGGATCTAATGTATATTAATAGTATAAGTAATAAATTGTACTGTATTTGATATTCATACTAAATAAGTATAATTTACTTGCTCTTGCTACAAAAACAAAACAAAGCGAAAACAGGTAACTATGTGAGATCATGAATATGTTAATTTGCTTCACTATAGTAACCTTTTTACTATCTATATTCATCCCGTGACATCATGTTGTACATGTTAAGTATCCATAGTACAATTTATTTTAAAAATCAGAGAGACAGCAATAATCACATTTCTGCTCTTAGCCCCTGAAAGTTAAACCTATTATGATATTTTGTTTAAATCAAATTTATACTTCTGATTTTTTTCTCCAACTAAATCTGTATTTTAGATAATTTGTTTTAAAAACACGAGGAGAATAAACATCTCTAGCCATTCAAGTCATAATCAGATACCTTCATACATATTCTGATGTCATAGTTTCACTTTTTTATCATTAATAACCATAGTTGTTTCTGAGCTGTTCATTCTGAAGTTCTTCAAAGGCGTTATTTAAATTTGTTAGAAAAAAAGAAATAAACTCTATATTTCAAATATATTTTTGACTTTTAGGGTGAAGTTTACTGGACCTCATAATTATTTTCAAAGTTTAAAACTGGATTTATATGATATCACATCAATACATTTAAAGTTATCTGTGATATTCTTCTTTCCCATGAACTGAATGATTTCATCTTAACTATGCACTGTTAATTTCATTGCTGTGATTAATAAACCCTGTCACTATGCATTTATAAACCTGTTATTTTCAGGGTTGCATTTATTGCTTGCATTTTTTCAAAATGCCATTTCATAGGAGCAGTTTAACAAATGTTAAATTTCAAAGACAGATAATAGATAATTACAAACATTTAAATGATGGATGTTAATTTGATCCTAATAAAATGTCAGGTAAAGTAAGGTCATGTCTATAGAAGACAGTCATTCTAAACTAAATTTTATTGTTAGATAATAAATATGTCTCACCTCTTACATCCTACCCACACAGTTTTCTACTCAGAATTTAATATGGTTTTTAAGTAAGGATTAGATATATGTGTAACTAAATAGTTCTCATTACTTACGAACACTGATTTGAAATACTCCATTGCATGAAATGTTCTAAAGTAATAGAATAAATGTTTTAAAATAAAAATATATTAAAAGAATATTTAATAAATTGAATAACTTCACAATAAAATACACAGATAAAAAAAATTACTTTTTCGTTTTGACCAATAAGAAAACTTTGGCATAAAGAAGTCCCTCGACCTGGGCAAAGTAATGAATTAAGTCTTACAACTTTGACTCAAATGGTACAAATGTAATTTATGTAACCAAAGCCTTTGTACCACCCTACTATTCTGAAATTAAAAAAAGCAAAGTATTATAACCAACTCCATACATTCAAATACTTCAAACACTGACAAAGTATACTACTAAAAAGTTTGATCAGTTGTGTATGAATATAATGGTACTGACATTCAATTAAAAGGATATTTATGAATGTGTCTCACTAGTTGTGCTTAATATTAGTGATCTACCGACTGTGTGAAATTAGTAATTTGCATCTGCTCTTGGGTATACCACTCTATTTAAGGGCCTTAGATGAAGCCAACAGAACTTCATACAAATCTGATACCTGCTGTAGTGCTAGAGTCAAAATTCTAATTAACTAAGGAAAATACACAGATATTTTTAAATATTTAGAAAGAAGTATCTTTAGTTTATAAGGTAAGACGACATTATTTAAATATGTAAGGTATGTCATCTCAATTCATATCTGACTACTTTTTTTCATTATAAATAAACCTATTTTAGACTTGATAAAAGATCCTATTAAAGCAAATAAATAAAACAATCATGATATTGGATAAGAATACTTGTATTAATATCTGGAGAGATTTTAAGAAAAAGGAGCAACAAATTCAAAAAAGAAATAAGCAAAACGAAGAACAAATTGTACTCTGATGACCTATGAATGTACTCAGAAGGAAATATAGTATTGTTTCTTGAATAAGTCAAACAACAAATATTAGAAACATTTTGTATTATTCTCTATTCATTTTAAATACATGATATTTAAAATATAACACATACACTTTTGAAACTAAATAGTTGATTTGGATAACTTTTCTCAAGGAAGCTAAATGAAATATTTTTATCATTTAGATTTTATCATTTAAATATTATGAAGTCTGAATACTCACAGATAGATATTTTATGCAAATGATTTTTTCGTGATTGCATGTTTGTGCACAGATATATTTTAACATAGGAAATTTAAAATGATTTTGAAATCATTGTGAGAAAATAAAGTCGAAAAGGAAAACACGATTGTATAAACACATTTTATGCTATGCATTATATTTTCTGAAGTATACTGTTCAATTAAACTGATTATTTAATATAATTATGTTAATTTTTCCTGGTTAAAAAAAGAAGACATATTGCAAAGCTGAAAATATATACTATTTATTGGATATACTATTGTTGGAATATACAATTCCAGAAGATTCCTGAAAAATATATAAATGGAATTTCATTAGAATATCATCAGTTTCTCTACATTAAAACTAAAACATTAAAAATCAACATGGTAATCAAGGTTGAATTTGGAATAAAAAGTCATAATGAAAATATAGTTTACTCAGTTTATTTCATACATCCTGGCAATTTAATAAACCTATATTGTACTCACAATTATGAGATGGAATACCATAATCAATGTTTTCAATGTTCTCATAAACATTGTTGTCAATATTAATGATTGTTATCCTAGTATATAACTAGACTCCTGGTTTTTATGAGGATGCCTTTGATTTGGTTCAACTGTTTATTTCTCTGAATTTTGATGTCTATTTGCTTCATGTATTTATTTCTATTGACTTCAAACATTGTGAGAAATGTTTTTATTGATCTACATAATCATAGTCTTAGTTTAATTTTAATGTTTCCCCTTTTTATCTGAAAATCTGCTCAAAGTATTTGGTTTGTTTAAATGAAATGAAATCCTGATATTCACAAGAGATATATTCTTCATTAAAATATTTATATCAAAACATTCACCAAATTTTTAAAAATACTATTTTCAAAAACTTATTTTATATATATATTCATAGAAAGTATTATAAAAATGTAAAATTATAAAATAAAAAATATACTTTGACTATGAAAAAGACTTACATCATGAGAGCATTCATTCATTCATTACTAAAGTACAAGTAATAATAAAGACGTTTTTTAGTTTATATTGTATTTAAATCTTTCATAACCTTCTTGGAGACATATCTGACAAATTTAGGACATTTATGCTGTGTATACTAATTAAAAGATTAGCTTTCAGTTTGATTTATTTGATAAGCCTCAGTGATTTCACAAAAGCTGTCCCTTAGGTCTTCCTCTAACATCTTCATAGAAATAAAGCACAAATAGGGAATATCTAATCACAGAAAATATTGTCACGTTGACTAGTCATGTCCTCAAACAGTACATATTTGTTTTTGGAGAAATAACCTTGGGGTCCTCCTCAGTAACATAAGAAAAAACAAATTCTTGAAAACTGAAGACATGAGAATGTTTGCTATACTCGTTATGATATCTCTTATCTGACTAGCTTGTGTCAAACTCATTAAAAAGAACCCTTAATGATGGTTTATAGATGTTTCGGGGGTCTTTTGTTTTCTTTTTTAATATCTGCAAGGAGTAAAACAATGCATTTTTAAAATAGTGAGATGACTCTTTTACATTACCCTCAGCCTAAAGGAAGGCAGCAATATCAAGGAGATACTTGCTGTGGCTGTTTTTGTCAGAGATTATCAGAAAAATAATGACTAGCATTTTTAGGAAGAGGACATGTGGAGAACATGCTAAATCAGAGTTATCATAATCAAACATCAGAAGCCAATTCCAATTCATTTAGGAATAAAAGGAGTTTGGGGCAGGCTAGAATTTCTGTAAAGAATCTCTGCAATGAATGGATTATTGGACTTTGGTAGAAAACAAAGTCATATTGGCATAGCTGAGACCCAGGCTTTGGAAAGTTGTGCTAAGGACATTGCTACTGGCAAAATCACCGTAAATACTCTGCCTGTGTCCTTGGAAATGACACTCTAGAAAATGGGCTATGGGTCTGCCAGGTCTGAACACCTGGACATGTTTACCCCTCACTTCTGGGAATAATCTTTAACAATCTCACAACTTTGAGTGAATCTCTCAGGAGAGAGCATTTTATGCTATCTGCATAGACAACATTCCCACATTTTGACAAAGAGGAGGCAGAATAGGAATCATGTATATCTCACTTCAGGTGTCTGTCCACAAAAACCGTTACTACCTGCTTCCAAATTCTACTGTTGGTTATCCTCCAATATAAGGAGATGGATTAGATGGCGGGCTGCTGACGCATTAACAAAACTGTACTGCAGTAGAGGATTTCTTTTTAAAATTGCTGTAATTGTCCTGTTTTATAAATCCTAGACACTTTAAAATTGATTATGAAATTTATAGGCTAAAGCATAACTAAAAATGCATAAGAAGTTAATACAAAATGTGACTCACAGTGTTTCATAGTGATGTGAATCACAGTGAAAATACCTCTTATCATCTTCTCTGGTTCTCTCTTTGTTTTTTCTAATACAGGCATACACCTCCTTTTATTGTGTTTTGTTTTATTCCACTTCACATATAATGTTGTTTTTGTTTAGTTTTGTTTTGTTTTTACAAATTCAAGGTTTCTGGCAACCCTGCATGGAGCAAGTCTATTGGTTCTATTTTTTTGAACAGTATGTGCTCACTTTGTTAACATTTTTATAGTGATAAGGTATTTTAAAGTATCTTTTTTAGATATGATGCTATTCCATACTTAATAGACTACAGTACAGTGTAATTATAACTTTTATATTTACTGGGAAACCAAAACATATATATGACTTGTTTTATTAAGATATTTGCTTTATTGTCATGATCTGGAACAGTACTGCAGTATCTCCAAAGTATGTCTATGTACACAATTTCCAAAAGAAATCTTATTATAGAAAATGATATAGTAGATGAATACATTCATGAATGTTCAGGTTAAAAATCATCTAGAAATCAAGACCATGGTTTCTATAAAGATAGCTCCTTTCTTGGCATCCTACTTGAGGTAGACATTGTATCAGAAAGTTTCAAAAGGACTGATCTAGTACAATTTATTTTCTTATCTTCAGTATAAAAACTATATAGAAGTTAATCTATTGCACAAAATAAAGATATTGAGATTATAACAATGAGTACAATTCCTATGTTCTTTCTACTATATGCACTTGGACTGTATCTTTCATTTCTTAGTTGCATTTCTAAGTATTAATATGTTCATTCTTGGGGAAAAATCTTATTAAAGTCTATGTTAACTTGAGTATATATATATCAAAGAAAAATATTTATATACATAGCTGAATAATTTTTTTTCCTAGAATAAGTAACCTTAAAGTCAACCAAATTAAAGTCAACCAAATGTATTATTTAAACACTATGGAATGTTTATAGCGGCACAATTCACAATTGCAAAGGTGTGGAAACAATACAAGTGCCCATCAATACATGAGTGGATTAGTAGAATGTGGTATATGTATACCATGGAGTTCTTCTCAGCCACAAAAAACAATGGTGATCTAACACCTCTTGTATTATCCTGGATAGAGCTGGAGCCCATTCTACTCAGTGAAGTATCCTAAGAATGGAAAAACAAGCACCACATGTACTCACCATCAAATTGGTATTACTTAATCAACACTTCAGTGCACATATAGTAATAACATTCATTGGGTGTTGGGCAGATGGGAGGAGAGAGGAGGGGATGGGTATATACACACCTAATGGGTGCTGTGCACACCATCTGGGGGATGGACACGCTTGAAGCTCTGACTCATGTGGGGCAAAGGCAATATATGTAACCTAAACTTTTGTACCCCCATAATATGCTGAAATAAATAAATTAAAAAATAAATAAACACCATGAACAATGAATTATACAGGCTGTATTCTTAAAAAAAAAAGAAGAAGACTCAAATATATATAAGTGAAAAAGGATTCATCACAAGTCTTTAGGGTAATAATGTCCCACACAATTACAGAAGCCCAGGTGTGTCTCACAGAAATAAAGAGGTGACAGGGAGTTACTCTTGGTTTGTCCATTCTCGTGATTTTATGATTTCATTTTTGCTTCTCTCTAAATCTCTCTCAAATCTGTGCTTTCTCTATTCATAGATGTTTATTCAATATTTACTGGTAAGTTCCCTGTCTTCAATCTACAGAAACTTTTAGTTTAGTTCCCTTTATATGAGAAATTTATTCTATTCTCATTTTAGTCAAAATATGGAGGAAAAATGTAATTATTTGAGTTTGATTCAGGTGTCCACTAGTGATTGTTGGCCATGCTGTTGTTGAGAACAAATCCTACTAGGAGACATTTTGCAATCAATGCTTATCTAATGTACTGTCTGGTTAAAATACATATATACCACTCATTCTCCCAAAAATACACATTTAAGAAAGTCCCTTGGCATGATAATCTAGCAAAGTTTTACCACATATGAATTTGACTTTTAACCTATTGCTTAGTAAAGGCAAATCAAAATATCAGATTTTGGCATTCCAACATAGACTTATACAGTTATGTTGAATATTGTTAAAGTTTATAAATACCTCTTTTCCAAGTAATTCATAATTAAACACACACAAAATCAAGCACTGTATCTTATTTAGGACACACACACGCGCGCGCGCACACACACACACACACACACATGCACACAAGAGCCAAGATCTGCTGCAAGAAGTGAGTCCAAAAGGCTGAATCTAGAATTTGGAGCTGCTTTTGCTCAAGGAAATCCAGTTTTCAGTGAAGTGGCTGAGAATCTGAGCACAATATTGGAGAAACTAAGAGGTAAAGAACACAAATTTGAGTTCAGTGACCTACAAATAGAAGCATCTCTTGTAAATCCATTTGGGTTGTATTTTATACAAAGGAATTAGAAATACATATCTTTGAAGAGAGTAAAACTTAATTTTGCATCCTCTAAATCCTTGATTGTATATATTAATATACGATTAGGATGCTAGAGACCTTTGCCACTTGCCAGAAGGAAATTTAAATTCTCTCTGAAAAAAGTTAACATCTTGTAAGACCTAAAATTACCTGAGAAATATGATATATATAAGTACAGACATAGTGAATAGATTGGCATTTTTTTTTTTTTTTTTGAGACAGAGTCACACTCTGTTACCCAGGCTAGAGTGCTGTGGCATCAGCCCAGCTCACGGCAACCTCAAACTGCTGGGCTCAAGCAATCCTCCTGCTTCAGCCTCCCAAGTATCTGGGACTACAGGCATGTGCCACCATGCTCAGCTAATTTTTTATATGTATTTTTAGTTGTCCAGCTAATTTCTTTCTATTTTTAGTAGGGACGGATCTCACTCTTGCTCAGGCTGGCCTTGAACTCCTGAGCTCAAACGATCCTCCTGCCGCGGCCTCCCAGAGTGAGATTGACTCGATTGTTGATGTTAGACTTGGGCTGCTGGAGCAATCAGTAAGTGAGAAAAGGCTTCAGCATATCTTTAAAATTGTGCAAAATCCTAACTGGTAGCTGATTGTGGATAATAATCAAGGTAAGATTTCTGGATGTAACTAGGGATCATTCAAAAGAAAGTGAATAATAGGAACACTATTTATTAATATTATCTCAATAAAATAATTTCCTGTGTACCAGGTTTCTTCTCCATCATATTTCCTCAAATCATAGATTTTTATGGACTTTAAAGTACCATTTCTGAAAGCTTCAGGTCTAACTCTGATGGCTCTCCACTTCCCACTAACCCCATACGCATATATGCATACCAGTTCTCCTGTATATAACAGAAAAGGCAGAGTATGAAGATTACAATATTATTTTAATCTCTACATATTTTTTACATTTTAATTTATTTATTTCAAGGATATATTCTTTAAATATTAACACAGGAGCATTCTCTTGTTTTACTGATCATGATATAACCACATATTAAAAAATTACTTTAAAAGTTTGAATAGAAAACATGATTTTTAGCATGAAAGTTGATATAACTGTGTATTGGCATACTTTCAGGAAATACATATTCGTAGGTAATCAATATTTTATAAATTATTTTTAGCTGAGCTACATATTCCAGTGTTACTTAAGGGCATCCATTCATCAACAGACTCTTTTTTCACTACATAAATGTGCCTATGATTGCTAAATAATGCAAAGAAATTGTGCTTTTCAATATATAAAACACATTCATTTGTGTATAAGAACATGGATACAGTGAAACAGTTTTCTTCCACTGTATGCAATCAGTACATGATGCTAAATAAAAATGCTTCTAAACAGTGATAATAATAATTTCATTACTTGCATGATCAACATAACATTAAAAAATATACTACATATGTATATTTGTATATATAGATATTGAGATAGTACTTGACTATATCATTAATAGTCTAATTATTCTAATAAACACTTAATAGTATCTCATTTGTTACGTACATAACTACGCTATGTGCAAATCAAGATATTTTTGAAGTATTCATCACTTAACATAGTTAACCATGTATGTGGGGGGTAAAAACAACTGTCTTCTACTATTTTAGGAAATTTCCAGTATAAAATACATTATTATTAGCTATAGTCACCATGCTGTACATTAGGTCTCCAGCACTTATTCATCTTGTACCTGAAGGATTGTGTCCTTTAACAAATCTCTCTCCTTTTGCTTCACCCATTAGCCCCTGCTAACCACCATTCTACTCTCCATTAAAGTGATTTTGACTATTTTAAGTGTTCACGTATAAGTGAGATCATGCAGTATGTGTCTTTCTGTGTCTGGCTTATTTCACTTAACATAATGTCCTCAAGTTTCATCCATGTTGTGGCAAATGACAGGATTTCCTTTTTAAATGCTGAATAATAATAACATTCCATTTTAAACACACACACACACGCATGTATATACATACACACACATATACACCAATTTTCCTTACTGATTCATCTGTCAATGGACACTTTGTTTTCATATCTTGGCTATTGTGAATAATGCTGCAGTAAACATGGGAGTGCAGATAACTCTTTGAAACACTGATTTATTTTTTCTAAATATATACCTAGAAGTTGGATTGCTGAATCTTATGATAGTTCTATTTTTAATTTTTTAAAAAATATCCATACTATTTTCTGTAATGGATGCACAAAATTACAATTCCTTTAATGGTGTACAAGGTGTACCTTTCCTCAACATTCTTGCCAGCTCTTGTTATCATTTCATTTTTTGATGATAGCCATTCTAACAGGTGTAAGGTGATGTGTGTGACTCTGCTAGTGTTAAGAAATGTATTTATGACCTTTTTTTCTATACAGCCAAAACTGCATAACTAATAACTTCAAAGGAGAGGAATTATTGAGAATCCAGCTTGGACAAGCTATGATATTAATATTTATAAAATGATGCACATTGGGCAAAGATTTGAGATATTCTGCCTTATTAATTTATAGAAGTTTTATATGCAAATGTTCGTCAATAACATATGCCAAGGTTACTAATGTAAACCATTACTATCTTACTCAAAAAGGGATATATGTTGACCTTATTGGTATTAAACATTTAGGTAATAAAAATAGGGCATATCAAAAATAGCATAAATGACTCATGGTATATAAGGAATCTAACACAAAACTTACCATAAATCATGTCCATTACAATTTAGTTAAGGCCCAGAGGGGAAATATAGTGATGGCAAAATTTCATTTCTTTCTTTCTATACCTTTGCCTTATAAATAACTCTAATTTCTTTCTTCCAATGTTAGATATCAGAAAGTGTTTAAATGATTTGAACAATAAAGTGGGCTATGAAAAATTGAAATTCTTTTATTCACTGATAATAGCCTAGAAATAATTGTGCAATTATAGCATATTTCAAAACAAACTATTAATAGATAAATTAAATAGAAAATTACACCACTTAATGTCTAATTTGTTAATTTTGGACAAATGTATGCCCCTGTGTAACTATCATCCTATAAAGATGTAGAAAATTTTCATTAGCTTCCTCACCAAAAAAACAAAACAAAACAAAAAAAAAAAAATATATATATATATATATATCCTTTCCTTAAAAGCATCATTTCTTACCTTAACTCTGGGTAACTACACCTACTTTCTGTCATTACAGATTTAAAAGTTTTGCTTCATTTAGAAAACGTCGTTTAGTAATTGTTACAAAGGACCTGAGGGCTAAGAGACAATAATATACAACACAATAAAATTAATCTTATGAAGTATTTGAAAAACAATGGCTGTTTGTTAATTGAAGCGAGGTTGTAATATTTGCTTATGCAATACTTGCGGTATTTTTTTCCACGGTGAAACCCTCTGAATTATGAGACACATCAAACTTCCTTCTGTTTCTCTTCTTTCATTTGTAGACATTATATTGGTAGTATTTTCAAATTTCTAAACTTTAATTTTCACTCAAAGACAGATGCCACTTCTTTATACTTCTTGAAATATTATTTTTCTTTCTTTCTTTCTTTCTTTCTTTCTTTCTTTCTTTCTTTCTTTCTTTCTTTCTTTCTTTCTTTCTTTCTTTCTTTCTTTCTTTCTTTCTTTCTTTTCTTTCTGTTTTTCTTTCTTTCTTTCTTTCCTTCCTTCCTTCAGCATATTACAGAAGTACAAATGTTTAGGTTACACATATTGCTTTTACCCCACCGGAGTCAGAGCTTCAAGCGTGTCCATCCCCCAGACGGTGCACACCACACACATTAGGCGTGAATATACTCATCCTCCATCCCCCCCAACCTGCCCAACACCCAATGAATGTTATTACTATATGTGCACATAAGTGGTGATCAATTAATACCAATTTTTTGAAGCATTTTTAAAAATTCAGTAACAAGGGAATTCTCACAATGATTAGTTTTGTTTAATCTTGTTTAGTGATCTTGTGCAATAAGGCATATAAGCATTTTT
>CAUYSK010076279.1:0-12664 GCA_963575035.1 Avahi laniger
CCAATTAATTTCTTTCTATTTTTAGTAGAGACGGGGTCTCGCTCTTGCTCAGGCTGGTTTCGAACTCCTGAGCTCAAACAATCCGCCCGCCTTGGCCTCCCAGAGAGCTAGGATTACAGGCGTGAGCCACCGCGCCCGGCCTACTTTCTCTTTTTGACTTATCCAAAGTCGTGGGCATTTTTTCATGTCAATACATCTAGGATCATCCTTTTAGGGGCTGCGGAGTATTTCCTTGTGTCAAGACCCATGCTTGTAACCATCATGCTATACACTGTCACAGGTGTCACACATGTCTGATGCCTGACACTCCCTCCGTCTCTTTGCCTCTCTCCCTATCACAGGTTGTAGCCATAAGCGACCCCTCTCCCCTTAGCAAGCCCTTACTGTTGCGGAATCAGCAGGCAGAGGGAGCCCTGAGCCTCCTCTAGACCAACAGGCAGGCCGGGGCATAGTCACAGCTCTGGGCTCATGTAAGGCCTCTGCCTCTGCCTCTGCCTCTTCCTCCTCCTCTGGTCCTGCCTCCCAGCCCCTGTCCCTTTAGAACCTTGTCAGGGTCACAGACCCTCTCCAGCACAGCCTGAGGATCAGGGCCCAGGTAGGCAGCCTGAGTTTGGAGACGAGACCAGAAGGAGGTGATGGTGCAGAGTCCGACCTCAGCATCCAGAGAGTAGGGAAATGCCATCTAGTGTCTAATACCCGGGAGCCTGGGCGACTGGATTCCAGCTGTATCTCTATTACTAGCTCCCCATGGGACTGTGAGCATGTCGGTTTCCCTCCCTGAGCCTTGCTTTTCTCATCTGTGAAATGGGGGTCACCGTTCTACCTCACTGCATTGTTAAAATAAAAAGGAAGTGATTTACAAATGGTGAAGTGCTTGCAAATAAAAAGCATTATCCTTCCCCAGTGGGGGGGCTGGATACGGTGGTGGAGGAAGGAGGTAGTGACTTATACTCCTCCCACATTCCCTCCCCAAATCCTTGTGAAGGAAACAGCTACATGATTCAGCGAAAGGACTGGGATTTATCTGAGTATAGTTACAAGGACCCAGAGGACCAAGGAAACCTCTATATTGGTGAGTGCGGTTGTGGTGGCCCATTGGGTGGCAGAGGGAAAAGGGGGCACAGCCCAGCCACCCTGGCCTTCTTACCTTCAGTGCCTGGTGGAAGAGTGAGGCCAGGGTGCAATGTGACTAGTTGCATTGAGCTCAACTAGCACACAGTTACGGAGCACCACCTGTATGCCAGGCCCTGTTCCAAGCTCCCAAGATGCAAAGTCTCTACCATCACGAAGCTCACAGCACAGTGTCTGGGGGCTGAACGGGACATGGCTATGGGGGCAACTGGGGTCCAATTTCTTGCCCAACTTGGGATGGTGGAATAGAAGGTAATGGAGGGAGGGAGCGGGGACAGACCGATGCCATGGGTCCAGAGCAGGAGGGGACACAGTTTATCAGGGCCTTCACTGAACATCTTCCCCTAATTCCAGGGTACACGGTGCAGGTAGGCAGCGCCATCCTGCACCCCACAGACATCACCATTGTGACCGGTGCCCCACGGCACCAACATATGGGCGCTGTCTTCTTGCTGAGCCAGGAGGCAGGCGGAGACCTGCGGAGGAGGCAGGTGCTGGAGGGCACGCAGGTGGGCGCCTATTTTGGCAGCGCCATTGCCCTGGCAGACCTGAACAACGATGGGTGAGAATCTAGGGACATCCTCTGAGCCCAGGGAGAGAGGTCGGGGAGAGTGGGCTTGCCCAAGCCAGGTCAGGGAAATGGAGGTTTTGCAATTGTGCATTTGTCTGCGTGTTGTTTTCAGGGATTTGCAATCAGACTGTATGGGAGTTTGGATGTTTGCATGACATTTGCATGACACCTGCACTTGCTTGTTGGTGCCTGTCATTTGACTGGCTCCAGCGGCTGTGGGCCGTTTGGGTGTGATCTGTGCCTATATGCTTCTCCATGACATGTGTTTTCTATTTGGTGGGTCACGTTGGCGTTTCCATGTCCTTCCCATGACCTGTGGCCAGAGGAGCTGTCTGCACAGCCATGTGCCCTGGCACCGTCATGCCTGTTAAATGAGAGTTATGCTGCATATTGGGGGCTGACCTCACACTCCCATTACCTGTTCCTTCTCTCCTGTGCAGGTGGCAGGACCTCCTGGTGGGTGCCCCCTACTACTTCGAGCGGAAAGAAGAGGTAGGAGGTGCCATCTATGTCTTCATGAACCAGGCGGGCACCTCCTTCCCCACCCACCCCTCCCTCCTCCTTCATGGCCCCAGTCGCTCCGCCTTTGGCTTCTCCGTGGCCAGCATTGGTGACATGAACCAGGATGGATTCCAGGGTATGAGCCAGCACCCCTCCCCCAGCATCCCCACTGACTAAGCACCAGCTGCATACCAGGCTAGACAGGGCCCACAGAGGAGACTGGATGGGGCCAGGCTCAGGGAGTGCAAAGCAGTGCTGGAGAGAGAGTGTGCAGAGGGGGCAGCAGAGGCGAGCTCAGGGGGCCCCCTGAAGCAGCTGGCATGCTGCTCTGCCACCCAGGCTGGGCCGAGAACGCTCCATGGGCAGGAGCAGAAGGGCACCACACAGACAGGGGAACTTGGTGACATGCCCAAAGCTGGAGCAAGGCTGGGGAATTAAGACCATGAATGTAGCATCTCAGGTGCGAGATGATAAGGGCTGGGACAAGGTGGCAGCACTGGATAGAGGGGTCATCACTAGTGCTCTGCAGGACTTGGGGACCAATCTGCAGTGCCAGGGAGAGGGACAGACCCAGCGGTTGAGCCTGGGTGCCACAGAAGCACCTGCCTTATCTGGAAGTCACTTCTCTGACAAACTCAACATCCCAGGACATAGCTGAGATGCAAGAGAAAGGCAGAGGCGCCTCTGAAGACCCAAATAGGTGCCAGAAAGTTCAGTCAACAAAGACCAAGCACTTACTACAGAATAGTCAGGACCTGCTAACTCTTCCTTTACACACTTTACTAATAAGCTCGGCTTTCTGATTACCTAGGCCTTATCAGATCAAAAGCAGCAAACCAGAAAGAATTCAGGAAAGTTCAGGAAGATAATAAAATGTTTTAGGTTTATTCACGGTTAGAATTTTTAAAGTCTTGACTTTCAGTAAGGTGCACTATAGTGTCATGATTAAAGTCCCAGCCCCTGGTGTTACACAGACATGGGCCCAAATATCTTCTTCTCTACTCATTAGTTGTGTGACCCTGGATTTTCTGAGTCTGTTCCCTCATCTATAAAGTGGGGACAGTAGTATCTACCCCATGGCAGGATTAAATGAGATGAATGCTTAATAACGAACTGGCAGGGGCACCAGTGGAGAAACCTCCTTCTCTGCCCCTCCTGGTAATGCCATTAGAAGAGCCAGGGTGTCGGAGAGGAGGTTGGTGGGGGAGATGGAAGGCACCATAACCAGGGCAAAACCCCAGGCCTGTCAGGAAGCTGGGGCGTAGGCCTGCCTATGGCATTAACTCGCTGTGTTACTTTGTGGAATTCTCCTCCCCTCTCCTGAACTCTGCTTCCCACCTATGAAAGGAGTCCCCAGCGTTGATCCTGAGCCACAGAGCTCTGCCCTCTCCCTGATGCTCAGAGCAATACGTGGCAGGGTGAGGTCAACGCCATACTGGCTCTATGGCCTGGAGCACAGGGTTAGGGAGATGCGGGGCCCAGAGTCCCTGGGTGACCCAGGTCTGCCTCCTTTCCCCAGACATTGCTGTGGGAGCCCCCTTCGAGGGCTTGGGCAGAGTGTACATCTACCACAGCAGCTCCAGGGGACTCCTCAGAGAGCCCCAGCAGGTATGGATGGACGGGGTTCCGTCAGCTGCCTCTGACAGCTGAGGTGGGCCTTCCCTCCTTTCCCTCACCCACCCCTTCCCTGCTCCCCGAGGCCCCACTCCTCAGAGCCTACCCCCACCACTGACCCCTGTCCCCAGGTAATCCACGGAGAGAATCTAGGACTGCCTGGCTTGGCCACCTTCGGCTACTCCCTGAGTGGGCAGATGGACGTAGATGAGAACTTCTACCCAGACCTGCTAGTGGGGAGCCTGTCAGACCGCATCGTGCTGCTGCGGTGAGCCTTGCGGCGATGGATAGGGGCCTTTCTTTTCCCCGTCCACGTCTGCATGGAGCCCCATCGTTGTCCATCTTCCGCACCAGGACTGCAGAAGCCTGAGCCCCAGCCTGGCCTCGGGCAGGCAGGAGGCACTGATCTGTGTCTGGCTCTGTTGTCTCTGCAGGGCCCGGCCTGTCATTAACATCGTCCACAGGACCTTGGTGGCCAGGCCAGCTGTGCTGGACCCTGCACTTTGCACAGCTTCCTCCTGGTGAGATTATCAGCCCCTACTCTGCCCGCCTACTCCTCATTTATGGGAAGGCCAGGAGGGCCTCCAGCTCCCAAACCCCTTCCCTGGCAACTGCTGGTATCCTGCCTTTAGAGAGTTGATACTTGAGGTCAGTGTTTGCCCTCGCTACCCAACCTCATTAAAAAGCAGAATTCCATGCAAGAGGTAATGGATGAATTGGGAGGCCGTAGAGTGTAGTGGTTCAGAGTGAGAGCTCTGGGCTGCCTTGTTCAAATCCCAGCTATGCCATTGTAGGGGCGGGGGTGGAGCCATGCTCAGGGAAAGTGAGGTTGCAGAGGAAGAGGGAAGGGGGATGTGTTTAAATGGACCGACGTAGGGAAGGAGAGTCACCTTGGGCACATTGTTAATCTCTCTTAGTCTCAGACTGCTTGGCTGTAAAACAGAACTGGTAATAACCAATTCTCAGGGTTGTTGTGATAATTAAATGAGGTAACATACAAAATGTCCTTAGCACAATAGTCTGTATGCCTTAAGTGCTCGAAAAATGTTAGTTGCTAAGAAAGTGACAATAATGATGGTGATGACCCCAAAATCTTTATGTGAACAAGGATATTGGGTCAGAAGGCAGAGGGAGACAGAGCAGGGAAGCAGTGGGGTGGGTGGGGAAGGAGATCTGGACTGGGGACCGGTAGACCTGGGTTTAAGACTAGGCTGGGCCACTCATTGACTGATGACTTCAGACAAGTCCTTCTGCTCTCCGTACCTCAGTTTCCCCACTGGTGACCTCTAACTGTTTTCGATGGCTTTAATGGAAGTGGGAGGGACACCACAGACCAGCTCTGTGGACTCTCCAGTTTTGCCCCTGTCTGTCTCCAGAAGGGCCTGGTTTCCCTTTGCGTGGTTTGGGGGTGAAAGCTAGGGCCTGGATATCTGTGTTCCGCTGTGACCGGTCCCTCCTGTATGTCCCCCCAATAGCATGCAGGTGGAGCTGTGCTTTGCTTACAACCAAAGTGCCGGGAACCCCAACTACAGGCGGAACATCAGTGAGTGCCGGGGTGTGGGGTGAGGGGGAGCATGCCCATCTGGCCACTTGCTGACCACCTGTCTACCTGCAGCCCTGGCCTACACCCTGGAGGCTGACCGGGACCGCAGGCCGCCCCGGCTGCGCTTCGCCCGCAGCCAGTCAGCTGTCTTCCACGGCTTCTTCTCCATGCCCGAGATGCGCTGCCAGAAGCTGGAGCTGCTCCTGATGGTGAGGGTGGGGCAAGGGGCAAGATGAGGGCTCCAGGATCGCTGTAGGAGGTGCCCAGTGTCCTCCCAGGTCAAGAGTGAGGGACTGGAGTCCTCCCAGAGACAGAGATTGGGAAAGTCATCCCTGAAGGCCATGGGTGCGTAGGGGAACCATGCACAACATCCAGCACACCGTAGGAGAGATGGAGACCCTTGGGGAGGGGATGGGGCCAGAGGGCTTAGCACCTCTGAGAAAAGTGAGGGATGTGGGAGCCCTTAGCTCAGCTCACCTCTGAGAAAAAGGGGTCCCTGAGTAGGGATAAGCTCAGTCACTCTCTGGGACATCAGGGTGGAAGGGGAGAGCTCAACCTGGGGACCCTATGGACAAAGAGGCTGAATCCCCTTCCCCAGGGACCCCTGGGGAGGAGAAGCCCTTATCTCTTAGGGGGTCAAGATCATAGGAAGTCTCAATTTGGGGTTCAGATTAGAAGGGGTTCAGCCTAACTGGGGGGTTTTCAGGGTGGGGGACCCCAGTTCCTCCCCGGGGTTCAGAGTGGTGTGAAGATTTCACTGGGGTCGGGGATGCCGTGCAAGGCTGGGCTTAGCTCGCCCTCCCTTCCTAGGACAACGTCCGTGACAAACTCCGTCCCATCATCATCTCCATGAACTACTCTTTACCTTTGCGGATGCCCGATCGCCCCCGGCTGGGGCTACGGTCTCTGGACGCCTACCCAGTCCTCAACCAGGCGCAGGCACTGGAGAACCACACCGAGGTGGGTGATGCCAGGGCCAGGGCCTGAAAGGCGGGGGCCTGGAGGGCTGTGGGGTGAGAGAGCACCGCAGGTGGTGCGGCCCTTCACGCCTCTGGCCACTCCCAGGTCCATTTCCAGAAGGAGTGCGGGCCGGACAATAAGTGCGAGAGCAACTTGCAGATGCGCGCGGCCTTCGTGTCAGAGCAACTGCAGAGGCTGAGCAGGTGGGCGCTGGGCCGCGCTGATTGGCCAACGCAGGGCGGGGCTTCATTGGCTAGCAGGGTTTGGGGGCGGGCCTCACCGGCCAGGGGCGGGGCCTCATGCAAAGCGAGTTTGAGGGCAGGGGCTTTAATGGGTCAGGTAGGATGACCAGAAAAGGGGCTTTCTCCTCCAGATGAGACTAGAGGTCGGGGCGTGGCTATCCCGAGAAGGGATTTTTCTAACCTAGGAGGCCCGAGGGGCGGGGCCTCGTTGATCTGGGACACACCCGGGGGCGGGGCTTTGGGCTGAGTCCCAGGCCACTCCACCCAGGCTCCAGTACAGCAGAGACATCCGGAAACTGCTCCTGAGCATCAACGTGACCAACGCCCGGAGCCTGGAGCGCGCCGGGGAAGACGCCCACGAGGCGCTGCTCACCCTGGCGGTGCCTCCTGAGCTGCTGCTGTCCTCCGTGCGCCCGGTGAGTGCCCACCAGCCGGCTCAGAGCCCGAGCAGGGCTCCACCAAGTGTTCGCATCCCAGTATGCCTGTCATGTACGTGTGTTGTCATTTGCCCTGTGCCCCCTCCTCTGGACTGGGCCCTGCAGCGGCTCTGCCGTTTGGGGGGCCTAGGGCTTCCGACCCTGCACTGCAGGCAGGAAGGACAAGCCTCACTCTGACCCAACCCTGACCTAAATCGTCCTTTTTGCTCAGCCCGGGGCCTGCCAGGCTAACGAGACCATCCTCTGTGAGCTGGGGAACCCCTTCAAACGGAACCAGAGGGTGAGCACTGGCCACATCCTCCCAGTCCTGGGATGTCCCAGACTGTTCCTCCGACCAGCTCCTTATCCTTCCTGCTTCTGCCTGCCTGCTTCCCAGGCTTCCTTGAAGCCAAGAGCCAGAGTAGGGAAGGCAGAGATCCAGTAGAAGGTGCGAAAAGGCCCTGAGACTAAGAAAAATGGGGCCGCCAGGGCGCTGCGCACAAAGCCAGAGCAAGTGGAGGCAAGGAAACCAATTTTACTAAGCACCAACTGGGTGCCAGGCCCTCAGCCCCAAACTGCTTCTTTTATATGATGTAATTCACACAACCATCAGAGGAGGTAGATGCTATTTTACAGAAGAGGAAACACAGACTTAGAAAGTTTCAGTAACTTGCTCAAGGTCAATGTCATATAGCTCAAAAGTAGCAGAGATGTGACCCAAAGGAGAAAAAGGGGGAAAAGGAGACAGATGAGGTGGGGAGGTGGAGACCACTCACCCAGAAGAGGAAGAGGAAGAGGCCAGAGAACTAAGTCCCTAGTGCAGTGTTTAGTCCCTCTCTCCCTCATGACATCACCCCTGCTGGACTCCAAACACCCCTCTCTCCCTTCCTGACCCTCGTGGCAGATGGAGCTGCTCATCGCCTTTGAGGTCATTGGGGTGACCCTGAACACAAGGGACCTTCAGGTGCAGCTTCAGCTCTCCACGTGAGTGACATCAAGAAGCCAATCTGAGTCGGGGCCGAGGTGTTCTGGGTCTCCCTCCTATGCCCTGCATTCCTTCCCCAGGTCAAGTCACCAGGACAACCTGCAGCCCATGACCCTGACACTTCTGGTGGACTACACACTCCAGGCCTCACTCAGCATGTGGGTACCTTTCTCTGCCCCACCTCCAACCCCCAACCTGCTGTGCTGAGCTAGTGCCTTCCTGCCCCAGGGTATCTCCCCAGCTCCCCTGATACCTCTCTTGGCCTGGTATCCTCAGGCTCCCACCTCCCCTGCGTCATCCCTCCCCTTAACAACAGCAATCACTATCATTATTATTATTATTTTTCCCCTATAAGCAGGTAGAAGTGGAGGAATTGGCCACCCTGGGGCTGAGGTGTTGGTCCCTACCATTTCTTCAGAGCTCATCATCCAAAGATTTTATATATATCATCTCACTGACAGAACTATGATGTAGCAACTATTGTTAACTCCATTTTACAGATGAGGAAACTGAGGCTCAGAGAGGATAAATGGCTTGCTTGAAGCCATGTAGCCGGTAAATGGCAGAGCTGAGGTTTATACCCAGGTCTGCCTGATCTCAGAGGAGCTGTAGTTAACCAGCTTTGGCACCCACCCCCTCTGCCAGGACCGTGTCTCCTGTCCCTCTGTGACTCCAGCATCTTCCTGACCCCTAGGGTAAATCACCGGCTACAAAGCTTCTTTGGGGGGACAGTGATGGGCGAGTCTGGCATGAAAACTGTAGAGGATGTGGGAAGCCCCCTCAAGTATGAATTCCAGGTAAGGGGACCTCTGGGGTCCTAGGCTGGGGACTTCTAGGAAGGACAATGGTTTTGTTTTTTTGTTTTTGTTTTTCTTGGCTCTGAGGATTGAGGGCAGGAGGATTGGGGATTGGTGAGATGGAGGTGGTTTTTCAGGAGACAATGACCATGACCTCTTATACCCACAGGTGGGCCCAATGGGGGAGGGGCTGGCAGCCCTGGGGACCCTGGTCCTAGGTCTGGAGTGGCCCTATGAAGTCACCAATGGCAAATGGCTGCTGTACCCCACGGAGATCACCGTCCATGGCAATGGGTCCTGGCCCTGCTTGCCTCCCAGAGACCTTGTCAACCCTCTCAACCTCACTCTCTCTGTAAGCCATCAGGGACCTTTTATATGCATCTCATTTGCACGCTACAGGGCAGAAAGGCCAGTGTCTTCCCCCTTCTCCCCTTTGGCAACCTGACTCTCCCTACCCTCTCCCCTCCCCGGCCCCTGCTGCCACTTCTTCCTCCGCCCTCCCAGCAGATTGCTCTTTCCTCTCCAGGACCCTGGGGACAGGCCGCCATCTCCACAGCGCAAGCGGCGACAGCTAGACCCAGGGGGAGGCCAAGGCCCCCCACCTGTCACTCTGGCTGCTGCCAAAAAAGCCAAGTCTGAGACTATGCTGGTGAGTGGCCAGGAGGGGTTAGAGGAAAGTGTGCCCACCCCAGCACAGGCATATGGGCACCAGGGGGCGCACGAAGCAAGGGCCATAGGAAAACCCCTCACCAGGAGACCCCCGTCTGACAAGGTGATGTGGCCCTGCCCTCAGGAGCCTCTACACAGTGAGGAGACTCATCCCCTGCCCTCAGAGGGTTGTCCCACTCTGCTGGGGAGCATCCAACACAGAGGACCAAAGGAGGGGACACGGGCTCTACTCCAAGGAGCCCCAAGCTGTTGGGGAGATAGAGCTGCTCAAAGCCTCCCCCTCAGGGTGGAGGAATGGGGAGGGCATCGCAGGTGGCATGGGGCGCCCTCTGTAGGAAGGGAGGGAGGAGCAGGCCTGGAGAGCAAGTTGAGGCCTAGCAGGGTGGGGAGGTAGGTGGCGTCCCAGGCAGGGAGCTGGCATGAACAAAGGCTCCGTGTGGCAGCGGGCTGGGAAGGGGTGTCCAAGGCTGGGCAGCGTTCATGTGAGCAGGGACCGGATTTCATGTTATCCATGTGCCTGGCATTATAGGAGCCTGGCCCAAAGGATGTTTTCTGAGAAGTGTAAGTACAGGGCTAGGGGCGTGTACACGAGTGAAGGGATGAGGTCGGGCCCCTCGAGTCTGAAACAAAGTCTGGGAGGGGTCGAAGGGAAGGATTCTCCATGCAGAATCTGGAGCCCAGACTATCCCGGGTCTGTTCTCTGCCCGCCTCAGAACTGCGCCACTGGCAGCGCCCGCTGCGTGTGGCTGGAGTGCCCCATTCCTGATGCTCCTGTTGTCACCAACGTGACCGTGAAGGCGCGGGTGTGGAACAGCACCTTCATTGAGGTCAGTGTCGGGTCCGGAGGTCTCCACTGCCAGCAGCCCTGCTGGGGGGAACTGTAGGGACAGAGCGAGGCCAGGGACACAGCAGGGCTGTGTGTGTGTGTGTGTGTGTGTGTGTGTGTGTGTGTGTGTGTGTGTGTGTCTGTGTGAGAGAGAGAGAGAGAGAGAGAGAGACAGCATCGCGTTTTATGCGTGGTCGTACTGCTGTCCCCGTGTGCCACATCAGTGTTATGTTTGAGTCTCTGGTGTGGATGCATACGTGTTTGTCTCCAGCCAAAGCGACCTTTTCTCATGTGTCCACTATTCTGTTACGTGTCCCTCACTTTCCCACCTCCACGCCTGTGCCCAGGCTGTCCCTTCCACCTGGAATGCCAATTTCCACTCTTCTATCTCTGCGTGTAAACTCCTATTCGGCCTTCAAGGTTTCCATAAGATGCGTTATACTGTCAGTAGGGTCTTCTCTGACTTTTCAGCTAAAAATGACCTCCCTTCCTCTGGACACCCACAGACCTTTCTCAAAAGCCACACATGCCATTTGTCACGCTTGACTCCGATTTACAGTTTGCTCACGTGCCAACCTTCTCATGCCATCTAGACCAAACTTTTTCTGCACATGACTAGATGCTAAATCTTTCCAGCTCTGTGGGCCACAGGGTTTCTGTTGCAGCTACTGCAACTGCAGCTGCCTTAGACAAATGAATGGCTGTGGCCGTGTGCCAAAAATACTTTATTTACAAAAGCAGGTGTTGAGTCAGATTTAGCCCACGGGCCTGACCTAGACTATGACCTTCACTGTCTCTGCTGTCCCAGTATCAAGCACAGGTCCTGATGCACAAATGAATGAAAAAACGAATGAATGATGTGCATTTATGTGAGAAGGAGAGGCCTGGCTAACAGATCCTTTGGGGGTGCTGCTTAAGGATGCTGCCTGGTGGGAGGGTGACAGGGTAGGGGGGCTTTGGGTGAGGAGGGGGCTCAAAGGGGCTTCAGCTCCTTCTTTTGACCCACTTCTTGTCCCCCTCCAGGATTACAGGGACTTTGACCGAGTCAGAGTAGATGGCTGGGCTACCCTGTTCCTCCGAAGCGGCGTCCCCACCATCAACATGGAGAACAAGACCACATGGGTGAGTGGCATGTTAACTAGGACAGCAGTCTCTGGCCGGGGCATGGGAGCGCAGGGCACCTTTTAGGAGCATATGGACACACTTTAGCTATGTGTTCCCCAATGAACGTGTGGCAGCACGTTAAAATCATCCAGAGGACTTCTGGTGTCTGGACCACACCCAGAGCAATTCGATACGAGTCCCTAGGAGTGGGACCCTGGTACTGGTCTGGTTCAGAGTACCCACAGGTGAGTCTACTGCGTGGCCAGGCCTGAGAACCACTGCTTTAGCTTATTTGATCTGCACAACATCTCCATGAAGAGCAGAGCAGGAAACTGACGGCCCACAGAAATTGGGTGACCTGCCCAAAGTGGCACAGCTTGTCAGGGGCTGGAACCTGGGCCTCCTGATTTTCTCACCCACTGACACATCCACTACGGACATGTCAGCTTCTGGCCACAGGCCATAAAGAGACATCGGCAGGACAATAAGACAAAACAGAGCTTCAACCATGAGAACTTGATCAATATTTGCAGATGATGCGATTGTCTACAAGGAAGAATAGAGAAGCAGCCAGAAAGCTATTAGCCCCAATAAAAGAATTCTGCAGGTTCAGGAGCTCAAAACAAGATCAAAATACTGAAGCCCATAGGTTTCCTACCTGCTTGTAATAACCAATCAAAAATATAATTGAAAATATCCTATTCAAACTCATCAGAAAAGTTACACATCTTCTAGGAATAAACATAACAATAAATGCACAACAACACAAAATTGAACAATGGATGGAAAAAAGTCAATAGTGTATTATCAAGTTGACAGATCTTCCCAAATCACTCCAGTCCCAGTAGAATTCAGGAAACTTGAAAACAAATTCCCAGACTTGATTTTGAGTTATATCTGGAAGAATAAATATGATATGAGACCCCCCCCACATCTTTAAGTGGAGACGTGTAGGAGATATATATGGAGAAATGAATGGACCACTGATTAAATACATTATTGTACATTTCCTAAGATAATATAGAATAGTATAGAAGAGGTAGAGGATGGCCCAGAAAGATCAATGGAACGAAATAGAAATTTAGTTTATGATACAGATGGCATTTTTTTTTTTTTTTGAGACAGAGTCTAACACTCTTTACTGGGGCGAGTGCCATGGCGTCAGCATAGCTCACAGCAACCTCAAACTCCTGGTCTCAAGCAATCCTACTGCCTCAGCCTCCCGAGTAGCTGGGACTACAGGCATGCGCCACCATGCCCGGCTAATTTCTTCTATATATATTTTTAGCTGTCCAATTAATTTCT
>CAUYSK010076286.1:0-15576 GCA_963575035.1 Avahi laniger
CATGCCTGTAATCCCAGCTACTTGGGAGGCTGAGGCAGTAGGATTGCTTGAGCCCAGGAGTCTGAGGTTGCTGTGAGCTAGGCTGACGCCACGGCACTCACTCTAGCCAGGGCAACAACGTGAGACTCTGTCTCAAAAAAAAAAAAAAAAACTTAGCAACCTGAAACAACAATCCATTTATTTAGCTCCAAATATCTGTGGGTTGACAGCTAGGCCTACACTCAGCTAGACAGTTCCTCTGGTCTTAAGAGTTTTGAGAGATTAAGTAATTTCCCAAGGTCACATTGAAAGCCAGGATTCAAAATTCGGCCCCAGAGTTCTTGCCCCTAACAATTTTGCTATACTCCCTTCCAATACTGTATCATCTTATCCCCCTCCAAATGAGTAGAAACAGCCAAAGTGGTTTCATAAACACTGGTCTGTAAACTGGTACTACTTTATGACATAACAGAGTTTTTGTCAGGCAATATAAAAATGTAAAAACATAGGGGAAAAATAGTAAGTTTTCATAAAGCTAATTGCATTCAATTTTAAATCTTGTCCTTCCTACTTTAGGTAAGTTAAATTGTCCTTTATAAATAATATTTGTAATAGTGGATTTTTTAAAAATATTCTTACCTAGCAAAATGAAACTTTGGCAACACTATGTTTATCCCTGTGAAATCCAAAAGCCTAGGATTCACTGATCAACCGTATTTATTTGTTCATTCTACAAAATTATTTGACTAGTTTTTTTATGGCACTAAAATAAAGATTGGTGATGACTTGAATGCTATTAGACTTTTGGCTTATCTAATATCTATTCCATTTCTTCATATAAAGCCTTCTGGATGGTATCCTGATAAGCAGGAATAAAAAAATCACAGAACAGTAAATATAACATAATGTCATTTATATTTTGTTAAAAATGGCCTTTTGTTTGTGGGCACAATGTCTCACACCTGTAATCCCACCACTTTGAGAGGCTTACACAGGAGGATCACTTGAGGCCAGGGGTTTGAGACCAGCTTAGGCAACATAGCAAGACCCCATCTTTACGTAAAAATTTTTTTAAAAAATTAGCCGGGTATTGCAGCATGTGCCTGTAGTCCCAGCTACTTGAGAGACTGAGGTGGGAGGATCGCTTCAGGAGTTTCAGGCTATTATCATGCCCCACGGCACTGTAGCCTGGGCATCAGAGCAAGACCCTGTCTCAAAAAAAAAAAGAAGAAAAGGAAAGGCCTTATGTGTGTATGTTGTGTGTATATTTGTAAAAAGAAACACACCAAAAAGTTAACAGTTGATGTACTGGGAGGTAGGTGAATGAGATAATTACTTTTTACTCTGTATATCTCAATGATGTTTGAATTTTTTTTATAATATGCCTTTATTGGCTTTGTAATTAATATAATGTCTAAGTAAATAAAATCACATGTGAGTAGCACTGATGCAGAGCCTAGCCAGCCCTAGCACCTAGCAGAACTCTTCACTGTGATAAATAAGTCATTAGACACAACATTCCAAACCATATGATAATTTATATCATGAAACCTCTGATGTTGTAAGGCTATTTAATATCAGCAGAGGTCTAAATAAAACAAACAAAAATTAGCAACACGATCATCAAATTAACAGCTACTCTCAGTTCAGATATATGAGTTCTCAAACCTGGGGTATGAACACAGGCTCTTAATTTAGTTTTCATTTAATTATCCAGTTAATGTTGACATTTTATAGAATTTACATGTATGTTTTATTTCTAGCCCATGAAATAAATGGCAAATTAAAAATCGATTTCTGTCATCAAATGCTCTTAAAATTTTAGAACCATCCCACTATGAAAAATTGTCAGTTGATCAAATGCAGGTTTTCAAATTGAGTTAAATAGTAACAAAATTAATTATCTTGCTTATGAATTAGGGCATAAGCACAGCCTCATATAAACAAGCTTACTATCATCTCCTTATTCCAACAGCTATGACTTTGTCCCAATGAGTCTTTTTAACTATATTGCTTTGAATGTTAGCGCTAAAAGGAAAGTTTTTCAAAAATCACATTTTCTGGTTTTCAGGTTTTCAAACTATTTTCAGTAGTGAAACTTTTTTCAAATGCGTTCTTAGCTGAATCAGAATGAAATGAAATTAAATGAACCGCCCCGTTGTCCCTGTCCACATTTTATTTGGTGGCTCATGACAAAAAGTATGAAAAACCTGCTCTAGTCAAAAGTCTTCATTTGATGAATGAAGAAAGTTAAGGCCCGAAGAAAGGTAAAATTGTTCAAGGGAGTTAATTGCAAATATGGTACCACAAGCCAGATTACTTAATTTATGATGCAGTAATTGCATATGTTCATAATCCAAATGAAAGTTGTCAGTTACATAGTCTTTTATATAGGCCTCTTGGAAATGTATAGGTGAAGAGTAAGTATCTCAAATGCACAGAAAGAGAGTTGTTTTGTTTTCCTTTTTGGTCTGTCTTTTGATGTTTGACTTTAACAATGAAACAGAAGCATATGCTATGCTTCTATTTGGGGAACCATATCAAAAGATCACACATTACATTTAAAATCAAATTCTGACTCAATCTTGTACATTTTTGTTCCATGAAAAAGAATGATCTTTAAAGAGGTATTTTGAAAAGGATGAGGGAAGGGGAAGGGCACCTTATCTGTATGAGGACAACATACTGCTTAGTTGTACTCTTCAGGAGCTTTGTTCCTGAATTAAGGGCATTTTTAAGTTGGAGCTTTGTTTTTAATTCAAATGCAATGTCCCAGGCCACGTTAATAGAACTTGGTAGGTTTCCATTTTCGGCTACCACAAAAAGAGAATAGTAAGTTATTCTCATAGCTATAGGACAATAAAGTTATTCTCACAGCTGTAGCACTGACCATTTGCCTATGTATTACACACTGTTTCTCAGTTTCTGGCTTTATGTGGAAGGGTGTGTTGTGCTAAGCTATTTTAAAGACTCCTTTGCTCTGAATTGACTTCCTGTGCATGTCAGCCACTACACCATCTGACACCACTTAAGCTTTGGTTTTCATTATGCAAATACCTGCTAGGTCAAACCTTATCCTGACAGGCACAGTAGCTTTTTAAGTTATTTCAAAATTTAATTTTGTTGATTTCCTTTCCCCTGAAAAATCTGTTTTCTAACATAATGGGTCACAAGTTGTTACTTGAGTTCATGACTAATTGGTAGTCAATATGAAGTCAAAACAAAACAAAACAAAATTTTACTAACTAGACTACATAGAAAATAAAAGAAAAAAGTTTACATCTGAGCACTTTTCAGCAGGGGGAAACCATTACTTTGTCACATCTGGATAGTCTAAGCTAGCCAAATTGAAGTGGGAATTTCCTGCCAGATGTTCTTTGAGCAACCTGTGAACATCTAAGCAAGGGTATATGAGTCCTTGTTTAGTAGAGCTATGCTCACTGTGGAGGCTTGCTCCTAATAGGCAGCAGACATTTTTTATGTACTGACCACTAGACAGGAGGTTGTTCAGCCTCTGTAAAGACAACACTATTTGCCCTTATTAAATGCAAAAATATGGAGGCCTAATTTTGAAGATACAACATCAGTCTTACAGATATTATATCAAGAGTGAACATTGCATTAAAATGATTTCCCAAATGTAGATAAAAATTGTTTCATTAATAAAAAGAAGATAAAACTGAGCCACCACAGGTATACCAGATAACTTGGATATGGTCATTTTATAAAGTCAGTGAAGACCAAAATATGTCTCTAAATATAAATGAAAATAAAGAATCTGAAATGGCATGAAAAATACCAAGTATTTATATCAACTTCCTGTTCCAGATACACATGGGAATTAGGAAGTGAAAATTTCATTCAGAAGAGCTACGCACAAAAAGTAGAAATGCTTTATTTAATTGAAACAAGTAACATTTTTAAGAAGGGGGAAAGACTTTCTACATGATCTCACTGTTTTTGTCATCCTCTGTAAGGGAAAATATTGACATTTACCAGACTGTTTGCTCCAGCTTTCTGATCTCCTGCAGTTTATTTTTATAACAACCTTATCGATGGGCCTCTTACCCAGCTCTCTAGGTTTAACTGGGTTGAGTCGATTTGTTACCACAGCTTCAAGTAGCTGTTACAGAACAAGCAAGACATCCTAATAAAGCTGTAAACGTGTTTACTCAAACAGAGTATTGATTTTACTTGGAGAGGAAGAAGCCGGTGCTTAGCACAGTGTCAGGGTGGATGAATTTCACCGCAGTTTTTCATTGTCATCTGTCATGGTTGTGAAGCACTAAGTAAAGCCATCAGAGGATAATTAGAAGTACCAGAAATTTAGCCTCTAAAATCAGTTAACCACTTGGGAGTTTTGTAGCTTAATTAGCTTTTATTAAAACTTTCCCTTAGTAATAATAGCCAAGCACTTTAACGGTGTTTTCAGGTAGAACAAGATTTCGAGATTGTGACTTGTTAAATATATGAGTTTAATGTCTGTTGGTTTTTCAGGCTTTTTCTCACCCTAGTAATTAGGCTACCACTAGAATACAGTTAGAGCCAACAGCAATGTAATAAGACAGTATCTGTACTCATACCAGCAGATGAAATGCATGATTTTTCTGAAAAATTAACTTTAAGAAAGTAGTAAAGCAATTATAAAATAATTTAAAACATGTTTTTGTAGAAGAAAATATTCAGTTAGCATCTTTATTACACTTAAATGTTTTTGTAGCACAACATGACCTAGACACATAAAACTGTCAGTGCTACCCTTATTTCTAACTGCCTTCATTAAAGAAGATTCTAAGTATTCTAGCTTGCTTTAAGACATCATCTTAACAATAAGAGATGATGCACATCGTGCAAAAGACAGGAGTCAGAGCAAGGAGTTGCTTACCTTCTGTAGAAATTGCATTAGCTGTTGAGCTTGATGAGAGGTATTTATAAAAACACTCTACCTGCTCTCTTGCAAATGTCTAGAAAAATGGAAAAACCTCACAGCACTTTGGAGGCTGAGGTACAAGGATCGCTTTGAGGCGAGGAGTTCAAGACCAACCTGAACAACATAGCGAGACACCTCAACTCCACAAAAGAAATTTTTCTTTAAATTAGCCAGGCATCGTGGCACATGCCTGTAGTCCCAGCTGCCTGAGAGGCTGAGACAGGAGAATCACTTGAGCCCAGGAGTTTGAGGTTGCTATAAGCTGTGATTGTACCAGTGCACTCCAGCCTGGGTAACAGAGTGAGACCTTGTCTCTAATAACAACAATAATAAGTTTGACCGTTATATTTAAAGTGAGTCTTCCAATATCTATAATAATTTAGTGCTTTATAATAAACTTCTTATGCTTTCTTGCACTACTGCCTGAGCCTGTCCAAATGACTAATAAAAATTATGATATCTCATGGATGACCAGTTCAGGAGTAACAGACTCTTTGTGTCAAAAAGGACAGCAAAAGATGTTGCGGATTTTCTTTGTCTTTGATATGCTACATCATGTGTTTATCTCTACGTGTAGTTCTAAGCCAGTACCCTGAGTTAAATCTTCAAGCTACGAAGGAGCAGGTTGTAAAATTTTGTTGCAGAAGAGTTCTTTCTTTTAATTTTTCACAAGGTAGAGGAGGAAATTGGTTTTCCCTCCTCTGAATTACATTTAGATCTTTCTTCTATATTAAAGTATTCAAAGACAGCCAGAGAAAAAGAAAGGATATGGATTTATGATTATAGTGTATTATTTTTTATATGTACATTTCAGCTCCCCACTACACAGTAATTTATTCTATTCAGTTTTCTTGAAAATGATAACTATGTAAGGGAGCTTGTTGGCATAAGGAAGGGGGCAGGATATAGTAGGGCAGCTGTACTTTATTTTTAATTTTTTTGAGATGGGGCCTCACTCTGTCACCCAGGCTGGAGTGCAGTGGCATGATCACAGCTCAGGCGATCCTCCAGCCTCAGCCTCCGCCTCCCAAGGTGCTGGCATTATAGGTGTGAGCCACTGCGCCTGGCTGGCAGCTATACGTTAGATTCAAGGCACTGTTTCATCTGACTCCTTTGGTCAAAAGGAACAGAATCCCATTTTACCTAGCTTAGGTTAGGGAATTTTTTTTATAAGAAAGACATTATAACCTAGCGGTTAAGACATTAGGTCAAAAGATGTGATTTTGAGTTCTGGTACCACCGTTGACTAGTTGCGGGACTGCTATAATTTGAATGTGTCCCCTCGAAAATTCAGGTGTTGCCAATAAGATAGTATGAAGAGGTGGGGCCTTTAAGAAGTAATTAGGAACTGGGCATGCGCCTGTAGTCCCAGCTACTTGGGAGGCTGCGGCTGGAGGATTGCTTGAGCCTAGGAGTTTGAGTCCAGCCTTAATAACATAGTGAGATTCCCCTCATCCTCGGTCTCTAAAGAAATAAATTTTTTTAAAAAAAAAGAGATGACTGGGCCATGAGGGCTCCTTCCATGTTAATGTGATTAAGGCCCTTATAAAAGAGGCTCCATGCAGCATTTGGCTAGCTTGCCCTTCTGTTCTCACTTGCCTTTCCACCTTCTGCCATGTGAGAACATAGCAAGACAACCCTCCCCAGACATCAAATGCCAGCACCCTGATCTTGAACTCTGCAGCCACTCAAACTCCTAGAAAATAAATTTCTCTTCTTTATGTATTACCCAGTCTCAGATATTCTGTTATAGCAGTACAAACAGACTAAGGCAGGCACTATGGACAAGTTACTTACATCTCTAAGCCTGTCTCCTCATCTATGAAAATGAAGGTAATAAGTATGTACCTCCTTTGTGTTATGAAAGTTAAATGAAGTAATGTTTATAAAGCACAATGCCTGACATGTAGTAAAGATTCATTAAGTGTTACCTATTATTAAGAGGACTCTCAAATTTCAAGTAAAATCCAAAATAACAAGTTTTCACTGAGAATATAGCTGAATGGTGATTCTAGATTCAAGTTAGTTCTGGAGAGCACAGCTGCAGATATTCATGAATCTTCACTCTTGTGCTTTACTCGCTAATGTTACTCAGCTGCGTTGCAAGTCTGCTTATTCCTGCCGTATAGTCAGCTTCCCAGCCTTTGTTTTCCTTTCTGGCTCCTGAAAGAGGACACGAGATTGTTAGCTCAATTCATTTTTTGTGCAGTGTCAAGGAGGACACTGAAAGAACCATAAGTTGTATGTCTCTGGCTCAGATGCCAACACTTTAGTACAATTAGTAGCAAAGGTTGATTTACATGCACAAAACATCTCCACTGACCCCTCAACGGCGCTGGGAGTGATTTTTCTTAAAAGGGTAATGCATGGGTGACTCTGTAAACATTGTGTTTACCTGCCTTGTCTACTTTAGTTTTCCCATGTGTACAATTCTGAAAATGTTCCCTATAGCATGATTCATCCATCACTAATACATGGAACATCAAAAAACCTGTATCTCAAGCTAGAAACCTAGGAGTCATTCTTGAGTCCTTTCATTCCCTCTGTCTAAACCTTCAGTGAGTTCTTTTGATTCATTTTTAAGGATGTATCTCAAATCCTCATCACAAATTCATCCACTTCTATTTTTCTGCCATGACTTTAGCTCAGGCCTGTTTTCCACTTACTACAATAGCTTCCTAAGTAATATCCTTCCTTTCACTCTTTCTGACACTTCATTCCATTTTCTACACAGTAGCTAAAATTATCATTTGGGAAGAAATTGAATTATTTCATTCCCCCACTTACAAACTTTCAGTTGCTTCTTATTGCTCTTAGACTAAAAATCTAAGCCCCTAGTGGTCTAAGACAATCTGTATGATCTACTATCCCACATCTTTATTACATGCCGTTCTCACCCTTGTCTGCGTGCTCCAGCTATACCAGTCAGTCTTCCTTGGGGCCTTAAACACTTCACACATGGAGTTGACTTTGCCTAGAATGCTCTTCCGTTACCCTTTAAAAGTTTTCTCTAATCATCCTGTTGAACATGGGTCTCTTGACTACTGTTCTCTGCTGTTACACACAGTTCTTTTTCTTAACAGTCTTCAGCATTCTCTAGAATGATCTTCTTTACTTGTTTTTGTTTATCTCCTCCATTAAAATATAAATTTCAGAAAAACAGGGACTTGTATGTGTCTTATTCACCAATGTATCTACAAGATCCAGCACAGTGCCTGAAATAAAGTAGACCCTCAATAAATATTAGTTAGGAATGACTGTATCAACTAATAACTCATATGCACAGCTGCAAACAAACTGGTTCTCTACTGTCGAATAAAAACCATTCTAGTTGGTATACCTAGGAATGTGGCTATTGAGATATGCTGTCAGAGAGAGAGAGTGAGTCATGAAATAGGATAGGCCATACGTTAGTATCAGGTCACCTTGATCTAAGATTAACCTGGGCTAAGGTGTATGTGACTAATCCAGGGTCTTTGAGAACCATTTCTAAAATACTGCAGTAGACTCCTATTTGATCTCTCTGCTAACAACCTGTTTCCTAGTAAGTTTATGCTCCACACTTCAGCCAGGATTAGCTGCCTAAAAGCAAGGTAATTACATGCCTCCCCTGCTCAGAGATTTTGGCTCTCTACTGATTACCGTATAAATCCATATCACATCGTGCGAGATCTTAACAATTTTGTCTTTCCTGCCATGTCCTCAATTCAGCTGACCTTACTATTTTCCAAAATGGGCTTTGTCCTCTCAACAGTACTTGCTTTTTCTTCTGCTTATAATGTCCATCTTTTCTGCAAAATGTTATTCTTTCAAGGCATAACTCACGTCACCTTCTTCAGGAAACATTTCTAAATGTCCCCAAACTGAGTTATTATGCTCTTTTTAAAGTACATATGTGACTTTCTCTCTTAAAGTTGTAAAATCCTTAAGAACAAACGCTGTCTTTTATCCATCTTTGAATCCTTTGGTGTCTAGCCTAGTACCTGCACATTTAATAGCTGTTGGTTATTCAAGATACTTTTGATATAGCCTAGGTTTTAACTTTCTTTTAATTTGCTTCTTTATAATAAAAATCTAGTGTAACAGTGGTAGTGGTGTGAGTCTAGTAAACTGAGGATTCGAATTAGTCAAAGTTTTAATTTATTATTTCTTTTCCTAAAACAGCTGGAGGTAATAAAAATACAACCTTTAAAAAAAATAGAGTCTTTAAGTTGACAGCCTTGTGTTCAGTGTGCCAGCATATATCTGCTAACCATTGGTATAGAACGTAAGAAGTTTAAGCAGGCCAGTTTAAGACAGCACATAAATCATCACTAAAGAGCATATATCTAAGAAAGACAGAAAATAAACAAAGAATTGAAAAACCAGATTGACCCAGAAATGACTGAGAGCAAATTTTGTGTGGGGAGGGAGACAGAATTGAGTTTAGTACTAATAGTTGCTGTAAAATACTGTATCAGGTTTGCTTTAATTACATGGTAATGCCTCTAAGAACAAAGGTAATTACATGATAACTTATGTTACTAGTCCCACATTATCTCTTAATAACTGTGTAATTAACTTGTCACTGCTGTACAGTGTGAAGTTTGATGGTACTCATGTATAAAGAACATCGGTAACTTAAATGAATGAGCTGGAGTGGGGCAAGGGATGAAGGCAGCAGGGAAATCCTAGGATTATGGCAATCAGAAATGCATATGATTAATTAGGTCATTGTACGTAGTCTTCAAGGATCTGAGCCATAGCCATGGAGAATATCAACATAGTCTGAGGTGAATTGTGTAACTTTCTGAAGATAGCAAACATGCAATAAAGTAAGTTGACAAAGCACTGGGATAGATAAGTGAGTTTGGGACATAATGCATATAATTTTAAACAGTTTGTCTTGGGAGATTTTTCTTTTTAAGTAGATAATAAGAATTTTTTTTAATGGAAAAACCTTTCACTCATCTCATTTTACCAACATCTTTAGTTTGTACTGGGCCTATGTAGCAAGGATGTGTGGCACCAGGAACTCTCATTCATTGCTGGTGAAAATGCAAAATGGTACAGGCACTTTGGAAGATAGTTTGGCAGTTTCTTACAAAACTAAACATATTCTTACCAGATGACCCATCAACCCAATGCTCCTTGGTTCCTCAAATGAGTCAGAAACTTATGTCTGCACAAAAACCTATACATAATGTTTATAGTAGTTTTATTATAATTGACAAAACTTAGAAGCAACCAAGATGTCTTTCAATAAGTGAATGGGTAAACACACTGTGGTATATCCAGACAATGAAATATGATTCAGCTGATAAAAAGAAATGAGCTGCTGGGTGCAGTGGCTCACGCCTGTAGTCCTAGTACTCTGGGAGGCCGAGGCAGGAGGATCAGTTGAGGTCAGGAGTTCAAGACCAGCCTGAGCAAGAGTGAGACCCTGTCTCTGCAAAACATAGAAGAAGAAAAAATTAGGCAGGCAACTAAAAATAGAAAAAATTAGCCAGGCATGGTGGTGAGTAGCCTCTTTACTCTGGAGGCTGAGGCAGGAGGATCACTTGAGCCCAGGAGTTTGAGGTTGCTGTGATCTACGCTGATGCCATGGCACTATAGTCTGGGCAACAGAGCGAAACTCTGTCTCAAAAAAAAAAAACCATCAAACCATGAAAAGGCGTGGAGGAACTAACTTACTTACTTACTTTTATTTATTTATTTATTTATTTTCTGATTCAGTACATCTGTTTTATTTCTAATAAATTTCCAGGTGATCTTGTTGGCTTGGGGACCACACTTTGTGAAGTACTACTTTAAGAAAAACAAAGCTAAAAAGATCCATTAACATCCAGTTCTAGTCCTTTTCTCTAGCTCCCTATCGTATCATATATTATGGTTGTGATTTGGTTTCACAACTTGATTTTTGCAATGTTATGGCTAATGTGTCCAAATCCTCCACTAGACTGTAAGCTTCTTGGTGAGAGTGCGTCTTTAGCTTGTTTGATGAATAAAACCTGGGGTAGATTCCCAGCTGTTTCAACCATTGTCATAGTGGATGCTTCTTAACATGTCATAGACCACCTCACCTATAAAGTTTAAAAGCTAATTCCTACCTTTAAGGCCCTTGTGAAGATTAAAGGATGTTTAAATAGGGAGATGGAGACAACGTGGGGTGGAGAGCCCTCAAATGGCGGCTACCAACTTTCACTCCCTTAACTCTCCGCCCCCTCCTCCAAACACATATACTAATTCTTTGAAGATAACGTGGCCACTTGACAAATTCTAATTCAGATCAAAATATTCTTGAAAAATTAATTAAAGCAGGCCCACTACTCTTATTCTAACTCTACAAATTGGGACCAGGAACCTGAATTTTTTACAAGAGCTTTGCCAGAGACCAAGACGATCTAGTCGTGGACAAGCCAGGACCCTGAGGTTTGAGAACAGCAAATGCTCGGGAAGCCCCTGTGCAGTTAATTCTCCCGCCACGTCCTCCCAGGCCTTTCCTTCGGCCCTCTCTCAGCTTACCGGGAGCAGGTGCATCTACGGCTCGGGCCCGAGGCTGCGCAGGACCCACAGAGCTCAGTGGGGCACAGGGCAAGACTCAGCACCACCTCGAGTGTGCGGCTTTGTGCCGACGTGGAGGAACTTTAAATGCATGTTGCTAAATGAAAGATGCCAATGTGAAAGCTATATTCTATATGATTCCAACTACAGTGTTATAGCACATAATGGCATTTCAGTCAGTGATGGACTGCATGTACAACAGTGGTCTCACAAGATTATAATACCATATTTTACTGTACCCTCTCTGTTTATATATACAAATATTTATCACTACATTACAATTTCCTACAGTATTCAGTATAGTAACATGCTATACAGACTTAAAGCCTAGGAACGATAGCCTATACCATAAAGCCGAGGTAGGCAGTAGGCTATACCACCTAGGTTTGTGTAAACATTCTCTGTAACATTCACACAATGACACAATTGCCTCATGACACATTTCTCAGAATGTATCCCTGTCCTTAAGTGACACATGACTGTATATGACATTGTGGAAAAGGCAAAACTATGGAGACAGTAAAAAATCAGTGATTCCCATGGACTGTGGGCCAAGGAGGGAGGGATGAATAGCTGAAGCACTGAGGATTTTTAAGGCAATGAAACTGCTCTGTGTTGTATTCTAATGGTGAATAAAGGTCACTATACATTTGTCAAATCCCGTAGAATATACAACACAAAGAGTGAACCCTAAGGTAAATTATAGATATTATTTAATAATAATACATTAATAATGGCTCATCAGTTATAACAAATGCACCACACTAATGCAGGATGTTAGTAATAGGGGAAACTGGGGGTGAGGGTATATGGGAACTCTAGTTTCTGCTCAATTTTCCTGTAAACCTAAAACTGCTTGGAAAAAAAGCAAAGTCTATTAATTAAATTAAAAAAAAGTTCAAGTGGAAAAACTTTTCTTCCACCCATCTCTTTGCACCAACATCTTGGGTATGTATCCGTGGTCTGTGTTTCCTAACTTAATCAATTACACTGTCCTGAGGTCCTAAGGATTAGATTTATGTCCTATGGCAGTGATCTCACAGTTTTTACCAAAATGCTTGTTTTTACTGATATCACATGACAGCCACTCTGTCCAAGTACAGTGATCCTTTCTGCTTAATTCTTTTAGAAATTCTCCCAGCATTCCCTTTGAGGGAGACATTAGTCCTTGAATTTCCATTTCAAAAGGTGCATACTGATTTACTTGGTACATAGCTTCTGTAAATGAAGATTTCATTTGGGGATGAAAAATTGTCCTAAGGTTCCCTAAAAAACTTTATAAATTACCTTCTCTAAAACTGCCTGTATTTCCCTAAGCCTAAGAGTAGAATACAGAAAAGAGTGACAATGTTTATGTCCTTGAGGAATCTTCTAAGAAGAGTGACCAATTTCACTGTACTTATACTGATACTTGTACTGATTTACTTTGTGGAAAGCTCTGTCCCAAGTGGCTACAATCATTAATGAACTCCAAAGGCATGAATGGGAAACCGTTAGAATAAAACATTACTTAGCTGAAACTCTTGAATAAGTTAATGAATTAAACTCTTGAACAGTTAATAACTGTTTTTCTGAATAATTAAATGTTCTTATGTTATTTTTTAAAAGGAAGTTTATTGATTTTTTTCTCATCATAAGAGTAATGCATGTTATAGAATTGTTTTAACTTCTTGGTCAATTTACGTATTATAGAATATTTAGAAAATAAAAGCAAACAGAAGAAAATAAAAGTCATCTAAACTCTAGAAACTTATCTTTTAAAATATACATACAAAATTTGTGTGTGTGTGTTTTTTTTTTTTTACTATTTTGAATAAAACGTTTCTAAAATGTATTGCATGGATCCGACCAAAGTCTAAAAACGGAAGGAAACACATGTCAGAATTGAATAAAGTGAGGATTTAAAATCAATGGATACAGGAACATTCTATATCTTTGCAACTCTTCCGTAAATATAAAATTATTTCAAAATAAAAAATTTAAAACACTAGCAATGAGGTAGATTATTTAAGTCATGGAACAAAAATATAACTCTTTGGGAAAAAAGTAAAAGTTGATCACTACCAGTCATACTCCAAAATAATTTTCACATGGAATGAAGACTTAAATGACCATAAAAGAACTAAAAGAAAATACAAGCTAACATTTGTCTGATCCTGTGGTATGGAAGACTTTTCTCAGCCTAAATTCAGTGGAAAAATTATTAAAGAAAAGATAAATATGTCTATATAATAAAATAAAAGGCAAATGACAAAGTGAGGGGAAGTATTTGCAACATACTTTATCCTAAGGAGGTTTGATATGTGCACAATTTGATTAGTATTATAAGAATGTAATAAGGATATTCATCACAGTGTTATTTATAGTAGTAAAAACATTTGAAATACCTAAATATCCAATAGTAGGATTAAATAAATGATGCAAGAGCCACATTTAAAAACATGGTCTTTAAGAACATTTAAAGATATGAGGAAATGTTCCTAATTTATTTTTATTACAGGAGTAATATCTGTAAGTTATAGAAAATACAAATAGTACAAAAAGGGCATGTATGTGTGTATTAACAGAAAATAAATATTGCTCCCACCTCAATCCTCTAATTCCACTCTCTGAGGCAGCCTTGGATGCTAGTTTCTATTGAATCCATCCAGAAATATTCTATGTCTGTACAAGTTTATATATTATACATATTCCAGTTTTTTTATCGAATGAGAGTATGCTGTGTTTACTGTTCCATATTCTTGATTTTTCACTTACCCAAATCTTGAAGATTGTTTCATAGCAGCAATACTGATCTACCTTATTCTGGTTAACTGATTTATATTACTCCATTGCATGGGTTTAACTCTGCCTCTATTGAAGTCGTTGGACTGTTTGTTTAACATAAATCACATAACTTTTCTAAGGAGGAATGTGGCAGACATTACCTTAACCAAGTGATCAGACATCACCAAGGATGGGACAAAGCAACAGCACATGCCCCCTGATGGGAAACCCTGAGAAACACACGGTACCACTTCCGTGATATTCCCACCAAAAATGTTAAAACTGAATCTAATCATGAGGAAACATAAAACAAACCCAGATTGAGAGACACTCTATGAAACAACTTATCTAGACTCCAGAAATGCCAAAGTCTTGCAATACTAAAGAGGCAGGGTAATTTCTATATTAAAAGACTAAAGGAACATGACAACTAAAGCGACCTGTGATCCTGGATTAGATTCTGGAGAAGGAAAAAAAAATTTATAGGGAATATTACTGGGAAAATCAGGGATATTTTAATATGGGCTGTGTATTAAATAATAGTACTAATATTAAATTGGTCTTTTTTTGATTATGAGCAATGCTGAAATGAATATGCTTCTGTTAACACATATGCCCTTGAACACATGCATATATACACATGATAAATTCTTCGAAGTGAAATTGCTGGGCTGAAGGCTGTATGCACTTAAAATTTTGATAGATGTCGCACAAGTGCCCTTTATAAAGGGTGCTAACTTAACCTTACTCTGTTATATAAGAATGCTCACTTTTCTTTGATAATACATTGCATTAAATATTTTTATCTTTGCTAATCTAAGTGAAAAATAGTATCATATTATTTAGATAATATATTATTTAAATGAAAAAAGCAGGCTACAAGACAATATCTACCACATGACACATATGTATATATACACGTGTGTATGTACATATGTATGTATGTGTGTGTATAAACATACACAGCAGGTCTTTCAATAATGTCATTTCACTATACCACTGATGAGAAAAGAAATCGGCCAGGGCCACTGTCTGTGGAGTTTGCGTGTTCTCCTGACATCTGCATGGGTTTTCTCTGGTGTTCAGTTTCCTCCCACATCCCAAATATGTCCACATGAGGTTAATGGACGTGTCTAGATTGTCCCAGTATGACTGTGTGTGTGAGTATGCCCTGCGACAGAATGACATCCTGTCCAGGGTTGGTTCCTGTCTTGTACCCTGAGCTGCCAGGATAGGCTCCGGCCACCCATGACCCTGAACTCAAATAAACAGGTTGGAAAATGAACGAATGAATACAAATTATTGTAAAATAAAAATTCACAAAGCGGATGCTAACCATACAAACACATGGCAACAAA
>CAUYSK010076287.1:0-12846 GCA_963575035.1 Avahi laniger
CAAATATCCAGAACCATGTGACTGTTAAGTGTTGGAGGTAGGATTCCTAGCTAGACAGACTCATTCCAAATTGTATACACTTTAATTTAGAGAACAACTAGTATGAGCTTCAGGCTGTAGACAGGGTAAGCCAGAGGAAAGCTCATCTTAATATCACATAAAGGGAGAAATACAATGACTTGAGGATGCCCTGCTACCTACAAAGCCCAACAAGAAACCATAAGTAAAAACGAGCTTTGGAAACAAAGGATCACTTAAAATCACCAAAAACCTAAATTACATCCATCCTTTGCCTAGCTTAAAGAGCACTTATTATGCAAAAAGAGGAAAAATACATACTAATTAACATTTACACACGTGTATTTTTAAAAGCATGTTAACATCTTTTACTTATCTAAATAGCCCTATAAAATTGGTATATTAAAGATTATTATCCACATTGAGCATAAAAATAAACATTAAGTAACTTGATTAGGGTCACACAGCTAATTAGAGGCCAAGTCAAACTTAAGTTCTTTGTACCTCTAGAAAAGTATTCATTCCACTATAATTTCCAGTATTACATGGCCCTACACCCCTTCAGATATAAATATCGCTAAGTCAATAAATAAAAATATTCTCTACCATGCAGATACCCATACTGTTTCAATATTATCTAAAATTACATTTCCCTTAGAAGTTTTAAAGATAGTAGCTACTAAAGTAAGAAATGGGATTTTTTGGTTACTCTTTTAAAGACAAAAAAACATTCCCTTAAATTAAGCAAGTTACGTGAATTAATAGCTGACTCATGACAAAATGTTTCCCATTTTCTACATGTATACTCTGTACTCAAATAATAGTTGATACTCCTGAACATGAGTTCCAGTATGACAAAAAGGTGAGTCAGGGAAGATCCAGGAATTTCCTGGCTATAGAACAGAGTCACATTTCTTTAAAATTTATTTGTCTATGTAAAAGACAAAGGGCTTATCTTAACTAATAGGAAATAAACTATATACTTTGCAATAAACAAACATAGGTATTTTGAATATGAAACAGAAAGTATAAGCAGCTCAATTTCTGGTTCAAACAACAACAACAAAAATTTTAAAGTCTTACTCCATCATGGAAGGTGGAATAGTACAGCAGTCTTGGATCGCAGTTAGCGGGGAGGTGAGGTGAGCTGTATAGGACGCTTCTACAACTTGCTTGTTCCGATTGACCACATCCAAGTACCGGTTGAACTTCTCTCGGATTTTTTTGGCTAGCTGTGGGATGACAGTGAGTAAAATAAATGGAAAAGTCCAAGACAATAACCCATTGCACTTTTTCTAATAAACTAATTAATTTGTGTCACAAGCTGCATAAATTCAACTTCAGAGGTTACACATGCACCGAAGTCTTACTCCACTGTGTGGGCTGACATAAAAATTGCACAATGCCCAGAAGTCACAGAAAAATACTCAAACAATAAAATTATGTCTTCTATCTTATAACAGATGATGACATATTACAAACGTCTCATGTGTTCAAATTCAAAGAGAATCATACCTATCCCTAAAACGTCTTCCTGGAAAAAGGAAAATAGTATTATTGACATCGTTATTCCCAACATAACAGTGGGCATTAACGGTTATAGAGTAACAATAATGATTTATTACTTGTAGTTCTGTATTCACATAGATTTTCAAGGGGGGAAACGCACAAGAAAGGGAAACAACATTCAGTACCTCCTGCTACACAGCCCCGGGGTGCACCGCTCACAGTCTTCCATGTGAAGAGCAACTCCCTGCAGTTATACAACGCAGGCATCCATATAAAACAAAATGTATAGGTAGAAATATACTTCTGTTTGGCCTATTACATCTTTAAGATGGACAAATGTCTTTCTTAACTGCTGCGAACAGACGCTTCACCGTGATTTACTTTCATGCGAGAGTAACGAAAGCAAATCGTTACGTATGCTGCTTCTTCTCCCATTGTTGCCATCAAATAGCGCAGCTTAATCACAGATCTCCAAGGAAAACAGTGTTGTTTTTCTTCCCCTTAAATAAAATGTTACCCAAATGAAATGACTGATAGAATTATAGCTAATTGGTTTTGTAGAGCTATTCATTACCAGCACACTAGAGGAAAACTAATCACCTCCTTTGGGTCATGAGTCTCATGCAATCCAATAGTTTCCAGGCTAAGTGCATGGAGTCAAATCACAATATCTTCATTTGTTACTTTCAAGCCGATTTTAAATCTTGATTTTGTTCCAGTGATATTCGGGAACTTTCAGAGTCTCAATTAAATGACTTAGAGTCTCAGCCTTGCTAAAAATGGCATAAAGTTTAGGAAAATTTCCAGACATAAAAAAGAACAAGCATAATGTTTCATTTGATAATGGATCGTCCCAATTCATTTTGTCATTTTCAAAGGAGGAGTTGTGGGTCTTGAAAATTTAATAAGTCTACCTATAATTCTGATCCCTGAACTAGAGTTCCTACTACTTAAAAAAAAAAAAAATGTAGCTTTTCTTCACTGCAGTAAAATGTATAAACACAGTTTAATTTAGACTATTGGTGGTTTTGCTCCCCAAGGGACATTTAGCAAGGTTTGGAGACAATTGTGGTTGTCACAACATGGTGGAGAGTGCTACAGAGTGGACAGGCAGAGGCCAGGGATGCTCCTAAACATCCTACCATGCACAGGATAGCTCCCCATAACCAAGAAGTGTCCTGTCCAAAATGTAAATAGTGCCCCTGCTTAGAAACTTTGATTTAGAGAAAAATCAAAGACAATTATCCCAATTAGTAATTCAGCCAATAGGTCCCAAACTGTTTTATTTTAATTCTCTACCCATGCAAAATGGTATCTTATCAGGGGGGAAAAAAATCTGGTTAATTTTAACATTTACAAATTTCTATTTTGTTCTTTGTTTTTCCTTCCCCAAAGTAACGTAACACAGACTATCATGTGTGGTACAAACACGAAGACAGGACTATTCACTCATTATCAGATGTGTTTTGATTTTTTTTTTTTTTTTTTTTTTAGGAAGGCATGAGGTAAAGTTTATTGAGAGGGGAGCAAGATAGGATTACAGAGCAAGAGCAAGACATAGATTTGCAAAGCATGATGCGTATACCACAGATGACGACCAGACCATTGTCACAGCAAAGGGAGAGCCAAAGGAAGGGCAAAGGGAGAGGTGTGTTGATGTTTTTTAAATAGCAGCTTGCACTGAGCTAACAGTCCTTTTTCTAGACTCTCACATTCAATGGGCAGTTGAAGGTGTGAGAGTAACAAGTCTAGGTAACAAGTCCAGCTTAAAAACCTAATGTGTTGTCTCGTAATGCCCTGCATAGCTCATTCATATCACACGTTACAAGTAATGCTATTATCTGTCTAATGTCTCGTTATCCCACTAGACTACGTGCTCTGGAAGTGCAGTCACCACCTATGTTTTCGTTTGCATTTCTTTCTTCAGCATTCAGCACACTTCCTGGCATTGCAGTACGAAAAATATTTAATGAATTAGTAAAGGCAAAAAAAATTCAGTCCTGAGAGTCATCAACCTTATCTTTTATTCTAATAATCAACAACCTCTTTAAAAACATAGGATAATTATTTTTAAAATACACAACAATATGTATTTCTGGAAACTCCATCAAGAAGAAAGTTCTACCTTTTAAGTTCTGATTTCTGATAAAATAAATATTAAATAATTATTATAAATAAATATTATTAATTTTCTGAATATCAAGAGTATAGTCCTTCATTTCCCTTGGAAATGATATGATAAAGATAATATGATAAAGATAAGGTATACTTAAAGGAACTCGATATATATTTTATAAATAACATCTTCACAAATTCACTTTAAAATGAAAATGAAATTTATAATCATTTGTCTCACATAGACATTTAATGTTTAATGCCACTTTAGAAATACCCAAGGATTTATTCTACATATTCAGAGAATTCTAACTTTAAAAAGTCAGATCTAGCTAATCATAGATATTCTAATCCAATCCACTGCCTATTTCCGTAGAGGCCATCAGCTAAGAATCATTCTTACATTTAAAAAAAATTTTTTTTCTCGGACTTGGCAGGGAGTGGGGAGGCAAGGGCAGCATATATAACCTAAACATCTGTACCCCATAATATGCTGAAATAAAAAAAAAATTTTTTAAAGACTATTTTGTGATACTTAATGATTACATTAAATTCACATTTCAGTGTTAATAAGGATTTACTGAAATACAGTCATTTGTTTAGTACTTATGGCTGCTTTCATTGTACAATGGCAGAGGTTAGTAGCTGCAATAGAGGGCTGTATGGCCTGCTTTGCTACAGGTAGACGTCAAGGGCTCTAACATACCCCAACACGGAGCCATAATCCCAGTGTGATGGATCTGTAACTGCCAACTGTTTGACGTGGCTCCCCCTTTGAGAGATGGGATCTACATTTCCCTCCTTCCCACTGCTTGAATCTGGGTAGGCTTCTGCTAGTATAGAGAAAGTGATACTATGTAATTTCCAAGACCAGGTCATAAAAGGTCATGCAGCTTCTATCTGCCTCTCTTGGAATGCTGTGTAGACGCGTGCAGAGGCCACGGTAAGTGTTTAGTTGGCAACCCTAGCTAAGTGTGTCTTTATGTCATCTCAGCCCAAGTTCCAGGCATGAATCAAGAAGCCTCCAGACAACTCCTGCCCCTGGGGTCTTTCCTTGATGAAGGCCCAAACATATGAAGCAGAGGTAAGCCATCCCCGCTGCACCTGGGCAAAATCCTGACCCATAGGGTTCGCAGAAAGAAAGAAATAGCTGTTTATGCCACTGAGTTTTAGGTGGTCTGTTATGTAGCAACAGGTAACTGGGACAGCCAGGACAGACTGAATCTTATGATAAGCACATGGAAGCCAAGCAAAACAAAGCTGCTCAAAGGTAGGCACTGCATCTAAATCATGAAAAGTATAAAGACTATACCCTGTGGATTCTAAACTTGTTACAAAGAGATTTCAGGGTTCTTTAGAAAATTTAATAGCTACCATATAGAAGTACTTACCATATATTATGCACCAGGACACTACAGTGTAGATATTCTCATTTTATATCAAAGAGGTTAAGTGACTACCCTAAAGCCACAAAATAAGTGAAAGAGCCATTCACTTATTTGAATCTGTGTGCTCACTTGCTATGGTGTCTTAGACAAATGAAACCTAAAAGAAGCTGCAATGGTGGCTTGAAATACTAAAATATGACAAATCACACAGGCTGAGAATTCCCGTTAACCCAACCAGACAAGGCACAGAGCAGAGTGTTAGAAGGCCCTGTGCCCTGGGCTGGCTGTGGAACTAAGTTGTCCTTGGGGTGGGGGGGTAATTGGCTGATGGGAAAGGGGGCCTGGCAGAAGTGTATGTTGGGGTGCAGGAAGATGTCTGCCTTTGGCTTCCCCTTTAGGGTCAGCTTCAAACCGCATTCTTCATCATCAGAGAACATACCTTGAACACAGAGTCTAGGCACCCATGACACTTAACAAAGCATCTCAGATGCATGCTCTGTCCAACTGGAATCACATCTGCCAGTCAGAAATCCCCCAATCTTTCATGTAGTGACGTCCTATCTTGCCTCGTTAAGAAAAAAAATTGCCAACATTTGCTGAGTACTAACTATGTATGAGTCACTGTTTTAAGCATGTCATGTGCATATACTTAATCCTTAATTAAGGATTCAAAACACTTAATCCTTTGAAGAACTCTGTAAGGAACACATCTCCATTTTCCAGAAGTGGACACTGATGAGCAATTTGCTCAAGGTCACAAAGCTAGTAAGTGGGTAGAGCTGGAATCCAAACCCAGTAGTCTGACTTCAGAGCCCAAGCCTTCAGCCTTTATGCAACTCTGTTTCTCCCTGAAACACAGAGATCAATCCTCTCCTCCCACTTGTTTTCCAATCCATTTTTTTACATGCTGTGAAATTTTTGGCATGATACTATAAGCCATGCACAGTATCGTTACTTTATAAAAGAATTAGATTTTTAAAAATTAATATCGTTTCATTTAAAATTCTTCACAGTTTCTATGAAAATCAAATACTTGGAGGAAGTTCAGAATTGTTGAATTCTACTACCAATATAAAAAAGAGATTGGACCAAATTTTATATAACAAATTCTCAAAGAAAAACACCCCGATGCCTACCTAATATTAATTGACTACTGTAGTGTTAACTTACATCAAACTAATTTAAATGATTCTAAATACTCAAGGATGTTGTGTTAGTTTGTTAGTAACCTGGAAAGAGAACAGAGTGGATGTATTATTCCTCTTCTTCAGGAAGTACATTCCAGAACTCAATATTTCCCTCAGAATTTTCACCTTCATGAACTTATCTGTCATCGTAGGGCAGTAGAGGAAATTGTAATTCCCATTTTACAAGTGAAGAAACTGAGGCATACGGAGCTTAAAAGTCTCTTGACTCCCAGGGGGTGCTCTTGGCACCCCCCTTAATCCCATTGCACGCAATGACCTCTCTGTGCCCCTCTGACAAGGAAAGTGATGGCGACTCACTATGGAAATCTCACCTCATGCTCCACTGTAGGGTATTTTTTTTTGTCTCCTTCTAAAAGCAATCTCTTTTAGCATGCCAACCAAACCCAGGTTGCTCGGCAAGCCTAACAGAATCTTTTAGAGTCAAAGATAGCCCACAGAGAGATTAAACACTGAACATATCCATTAAACTGAAGAGGACCAGCTAACCAATGTGGGACCTTCCAAGAGGCCAGATAGATTCTGGATCTGTGTTAGGCCATGATCCCTGCAGACAAGAAAACAAAGGACATCCTCAACAAAAAGCTACAGGTGGACCCACAATCCTCTTCAGTATAATTTAAAACATTTTTCTTTTCCCAGCTCAGCTTTCATCTTTTATCCTTCTTTATCCTTTCCCATTCAACCCCTAAGGGGTTCCTGAATGCTGATGAGACGACGGGACTAAAACCATCTTGTCATCTTTTGGGTCAATTCTTAGGCGAGCCAACATCCAGCCATGGGTCAAATGATCAGTAGGTAGCGTGTGGTCCCCATGGGAACAGATTCTAATTTGTCATCATCTCCAGTGACAACGTTTCATCACAACATCAGTGAATTTCTTTCTTGCTGAATTTCTTTTCCCTTAATTTTCCCATAGACATTTCTGTCATTTGCATACTTCCCCAGAGCCCTTTTCTTTAAAGCTCTTTTTTCCTTAGCTTCACACTTCTGAAGACTGAAGGCGGGATGGGCACACGGTTAGGAAAAGGTAAAAGAAAACAAAAACGCAAAGGCATAATACACACTTTATTTATGTCTGCTTCCTAAAAGGAAGCGCTGGAAGGCCTTTTGAATGTTAGGGAAAGCTTTATTTAAAATATATAACAATGAAGCTGACAGGCACAGACAGGAAATGTATGCTGGGGGACTGAAGATTCATAGCAAAATTCCTATTGAATGTAGAAGAGTTTAAAATTTGACATTCAAAAACCTTTGTGCCTCGATAAGAATTTAATAGCTGATCCTTCTTTCCTTCAACTCCACCCTTATTACTTTAGAATAAATCTTTCATTTTGTTTTCCAGTAAGTTTCAGGGTTTAGTTAACTTAAATGTATGTGACATAGAAATAATCGTAAGCACAAATATTTAACATCTCTGAACACCACACCGGCGCATTCCAAAGTTCTTCATAGAAAACATTCTCAGTATTTCATGGTGCACTCTATATACAAGATATTAGAAATGTACACTATATACAAGATATAAGAAATGCTCTAAATCCTTGCTATTGTTTTTACTAGTAATGGTTGTAATATTCCAGACAGACCCAGTGCTCTCTCACTTATTAGCTGGGAATTTGGGCAAGTTCCTTGACTTCCCTTAGCATTAGTTCCTCATGAACAAAATAGGAATAATATCCCTTAAAAGGAATATTGTGATGTTCAAATGAAACAGTGAATATCAAAAGCCCAGGATAAGTACAAAGGCTTATTCTTATTGTCACACCCCATCTCTGGACTAGGAAGTGCATGGTGGTAGTGGAATACAGGGGGTCTAAACTTTCCAACCACAGACCTAGAAATAAAGGGACAGGGACTACCTGAGTGTCGGCTCACCATTTTATTCATTTAACTCATCCTCGCGGTTAATTCTGCATAGGAAACCTGGCACGAGGTCTGGAGGAAAAAAGGATTTTTTTCTCAGATTAACAGCAAAATGGCACAAAGGGCTAGAGTTAAATTTGAGTTAAATCCAGCTCTGTCGTTTACTAGTTAAAGGAGACCAGATAAGTTATTTCCCTAAACCTCAATTTAATCACCTCTAAACTGGATATATTAACAGCTGCTTTGTGATGCTGTTTGAGAACTAAGTGGGTTAAGTTTGCAAGGTATTTAGCACAGTGCCTAATGTGTTGTTAAAAGCCAAGTACATGGTAGCGGCTGTTGTTATTATTGTTTGGGGACCTTAGCATGTTGGCTCAGGAACTCTGAATTGAGAATCCAAAGAATTTTCTCTGCACTTGGAGAAGGCCGCGGAGTTGAAGCAGCCTGGGTGGATGTGTTAACACTGGGGCCACGACCTTACCACAGCTGACATGTCTCTTCTAAAGTGCTGCGTCCTGTACGGTAGGGAATTACAGGCTTGGGCAGCTCAAGATTTTTCTGGGATCTTCTCTTAAGGATCTAATGACTTTACTCCTGTATTGTATTTTACCCACTTTCAAAGCATTTTTACATGAGTTGTCTCATTTGTGCCTTATAACAACCCTGAGGGAGAGGCAGAGCAGGTAATCTTTACCCCACTTTCACGAGCAAGGAAAGCAAGGCTCAGTGGTTTGCCCGAGCTCACGCTGAGTAAAAGCAGAAAACAAAGAGACAATTTCTTCGAATCCCTACCTCCGTTCTCTTTCTGCTACAAGCTCCCTCAAAGTGAAGAAAAATGTGAACTCTCCCAGATCAAATTATCTAAGTTCTGCTCATTCTTTCAGTTCCAGCCCAATTTCTGCCTCTTTGAAGCCTTCTCAGGCCCTTTCTTTTCCGAAATTTCCTCAGACTCACCATCTGCTTCACACTGTTGACCATTCCTCATTTGAGGACCCTCTTTTCCCCAACAAACCAATAACATAATAATTAGCACTAATTGATTGCTTACTATGTACCAGGCACCGTGCAAAGTGTGTCTTTACCTGATACTTTTTAATCCTCACAACAGCCCCTGGTAATCATGCTATGCTATTTTTACAGATGATTCCAATGGATTAATTTGCAAAAGGTCACCCAGCCAATAAACAGAAAAATTAGATCAAATCCACCCTCTCCAACCACTGCATTGCCCATTTTATTTAATATAGTGCCTAGCACATACAAGAGACTTACGGGTGTTAATTACTGCATGCATTCGTCCTCACACAATATACCATTATTGGCCATATTGGAAAACTCTGCTTCTGAGTCTAGAAAAGGGCAGATAACCTACAAATATTGCTCATATCTACTTCAAGCCAATCAGAAACTTCAAGGCCTGTGTAGTTCTCTATCTTGACCTACCTCCTAGGACATATTGGCTGCTCTGGATTAAGTCCTGCTGTCTTAGCTCCAGCTCCTCTGACAACATACTATAGACTGGGTGACTTAAACAACAAATATTTACTTGTCACAGTTCTGTAAGCTGGAAAGCCCAAGATTAAAGAACCAGCAGACTGTTTGGTGACAGCCCTCCTTCCCAGCTTGCAGATGGCCATCTTCTTGTATCCACACGTGGCAGTGAGAATGTCTCCATCTCTTCTTCTTCTTATACCAAGTGCTTTGGTGTCTCCATCTCCTCTTATAAAGGCACTAATCCCATCATGGGGGCTCTACCCTCATGACCTCGTCTAAACCTAATTGCCTCCCCACCTCCAATTACCATCACACTGGGGGTTAGGGCTTCAACGTATGAATTTGGGGAGACACAAACATTCAGTCCATAATACTTGCCTAAACATAGAGCATCTGTTCAGAAAGGTATCCTGATTGCAACTGACCATAGTCACGATAAGGCTGCTCATCACCACTAGTTTGGGCCTCATGAAATTAGCCAGTAGAGCAGAGCCTGGGCATGGCGGGCAATGATACCGGACAAGACAGAGGAAGACCTCGGGATGGAATAGGCCCAGTCTGAAGTCCCCCCTGGCCCATGGAGACTTCCGGGTTGGCGGATGTATGGGAATAGCCCATCCAACGGAGAAGCAGGGCAGCCGCTGACAGACGATCTGCAGGTGGACCAGGAAAATTTATGTCAAGGCTGTCTGGGCTCCAGGGTCACATACCCTGATCCTGTGAGAGGTGGGGCCTCTGTGCTGAGCTGGGAGGAGTGCAATGGAAAAAACAGAAGGCAAGTGCTGACATGCCAGAGAACCAGAAGAGGCTGAGCCCTGGGAAACAGTTGAGAGCAGCAGCTTCTCTTTTTACGCAAAACACACGTTGGCTCTAAAGATTATATAACAGGGTTGGTTTGGGTAGCAGTTTGTGTTAGGTATTCCAGGAGAGTTGCCATGATACACACCCAGGCCTCCGGAGAAAGCCAAGGTTATCAACTCAAGGGCTCAATGGGCTCTTGTCCTGTTTTTCACCCCACTCTACCCTTAATGACCAAATCATAACAAAAGAAACAATGGGGAGGGCAGGTGTCAGCCCACTTCTCCTCACTTCACTCTGTAAAAGGAGCCCCAGAGCTGAGACTCTTTTAAATCTGAAACAGGCAAATGCTCAGGCCTTGAAAGTTTATAGCCTGCTCCTTTACAAGGAAAAAGAAGTTCAGCCTAGTCTTGACCTTAGAATCAAGAGGCTGAGAATTGGGAAGAGGACAGAGCAAAAGCCACAGCATACAGGATAATCACTAACATTTTACTTCACAATTTTCGAGATAAGTCTGGGTAGGATATTAATTACAGGAGAAAGGGGAAAAAATACCGTGGGTTTGGGAACTTAGGAATTCTCTGGTGGTGGCCTATGAAAGACACACTCAACCGTGGAAATGGAAAGCTAACCCAGTCTCTTTACTCTTACTATGGAAAGCTCTTATTTACAGTACAAATATCTGTGCACACTTAGATAAACGCTAAGTATAATATAGACACATTCCAAGTAAAAGGGAAGCCACTAGAGGAAATGGGGACAGATAGATTGGGAGGGCTCGGGGAACTTGAAATTTCACTGCAGCCCAGACAGACTCTCTTTGCCATGCCCAATGCAAAGACTATCTCATCACGGACTAACCTTGAGACCTGGGCCAGAGCCTGGCACATCCTGCAGGGACTCTGGAAAACATCTGCTGCATCAACGAAGGATGAAACTTGACCTAGCCTCCAGATAGAAGCCAACTAACAGGAGCATTTTAAGGTTCTTCAAGGGCCCCTTTGAGAGCATATCGATCAAACACTTGCCAGCAAGGGTCAATTAGCTGAGCAATGGAGTAGAAAGATGACACTGGCAAGGAAACAAAAATCTGCTACCACTAAATACTTCCTTACTCTCACTAACCCCGGCCAAGAACTTATTAAATCCAAGTCCTGGGAAGACAATCTTGAGACACAATGACGGTCTCTAAAATTTTTATAAATCTAGATGTTTCCATTTCCCCTTTTTAAATAATGTTGACTTGCCTTTTCAAAGAAATATAGCATCGTGCCACTTTAGGATTTCACAGTATGTCAGTAGAGCTCAATTACAGTAATTACAAGATCTCTCCTAGTCCCCCATTACAAAAAGATAAGTTCAAGCCAGAGTCTAATGCACAGTGTATTTCTGTATTTGGAGTAACAAATTTGCACAATGCAGCTCCCTTTAAAACTAAGAATGTTTGATTTCTTGAATATCCATATTAGCTGAGTCTTGAGTACAGTGTGGCAACATTAGGAAGCGGGGGTACTCTTTCTCCTGGTCCTCCCTTTGAACAGTGAAGCCAGCTTGTAATGTGCCAATGTCACTCAATAGAGAAAAGGCCCTTCTAGGCTTTAGTTGCAAGGTACTTGAGCAGGAGCAAAGCAAACTCTGAGATTTAGGGGCCTTTACAATGCAGGCATATAGCTGTAACTGTTGATTCAGAGGTACAGGTTTTTTTTTTTTTTTAAATAATTAAGAAAAAATGTTTTTCAAGCCAATAACAACAAACCCCTCCCCTGGCCCCCACGCACAACTTAGATGAGGTGCAAATGTTGGATGCTGGTGGGAAATACATTGCTTGCTATTAAGACTTGCTAGAAACAACAACAAAAAGAAATGTTTCCCATGTGGATTCCAAACCAGAGGAATGAGGATATTGCCTGAACCACAACAATTTTATTATATCCTTCTCTGAACTATTCTGTGTGTTCCCTTGCCAAGCTGCATCTAATATCCCTCTCCAAGTCACAGTTGAATTTAGGAAGGTCTTCTCATCCCCTATCTGATGACAGGATGGATTGCAAACAGAAGAACTGGGGCATGTCTGCTCTCTATCGGCTGTTTGGCTGCAGGATTCATTGCTGACACTTTCCTCTAGAGTTTGGTGTTACAGTAGGCATGGGTGTCAGTGGATGTGATGGTGACATTTCCTGATGACTCTGCAGAAGAATCAGCATTTTATACCATGTTTTTTTTTTTTTTTTTTTTTGAAAAAGGACTAACGGCTACTTAAGGAACACCCGATGTGGATGCCCACGAACTAGTACTATTTCAGCATGATCCCTACCTGGCTGGAGTTTTCTAATATTAAAATAAAGCTGTAGTTCTTGGTAAGTTTCCAAGTTTATCACACCACATGTTATTTCATGGGTCCAGATTTTCAAAGCACTTAGGCAATTCAAGGCTTTCTGATACTAGCAGCAATT
>CAUYSK010076288.1:0-11180 GCA_963575035.1 Avahi laniger
CCGTGGCGTCAGCCTAGCTCACAGCAACCTCAAACTCCTGGGCTCAAGTGATCCTCCTGCCTCAGCCTCCCGAGTAGCTGGGACTACAGGCATGCGCCACCATGCCTGGCTAATTTTTTCTAATATTTTTAGTTGTCCAGCTAATTTCTTTCTATTTTTAGTAGAGACGGGGTCTCGCTCTTGCTCAGGCTGGTCTAGAACTCCCGAGCTCAAATAATCCACCCACCCTGGCCTCCCAGAGTGCTAGGATTACAGGCTAAGGCAGAAGGATCACTAGAAGCCTAGAGCCTAGAAGTTCAAGGTTACAGTGAGCTATGATTGGGCTACTGTACTCCAGCCTGGGCAAGACCCTGTCTCTAAAAGAAAAAAAAATACACAAAGAAAATATAACAAATAACCTAATCAATTTTTATTTCTTAAAAAGTCTAAAAATGGCAGCATAAATATTGGAGTAGTATGTTCCAATTTCTAAATATGTACACCATGAAAAACAACTTAAGGCTAAAAGAAATACAACAGAAATCTAATTTTCAAAAGTCCAGCTTTGAAACTTTACAAGCTTATCATCAGACACCAAAATATCAAAATTTCAGGATAAAAATCTGAGTAGAATTAGCAGTATTTGCTATCCAGAGGGGACACGTCATACCAAGTCTTATACTGAAAAGTAGCAAATGGCCATGAGAATCAGGCTATGAGAATTTACCCACATAAATGGGTACATTAGAAAGAATAGTGTATAAGGCAAGCATAGTCAATATTTTTTGCAAGACATTTATTTAAATGCAAATAGAGATTTTCCCTGTGGAGACAAAAGTGACTCCATCTTGGATGCTAATCTGCCACGTTGACTTCTGATTAACCCCAGTACCAGGAATGCTTCCTGATTCCTACTTTATTTACTGTACCTAGTGTAAGAACATGTGCTCACTATAAATCCTGTCTTTAGATCAAAGCAACCTTGATGTTACCACACAAATTACAGCCTATGATGCATACAGCATTCTTGTCTGTTCTGGAAGGTTGCCTTTAATTGTCTCCATAGAGCACATACCCCTTAAATTGTCTCTGTAAAGTATGTACTCCTTTTCCCTGTGGTATATAAGCCCTGGGTCTGGGGAGTAATAGTGCAGACATCTGAATTCCTGCCATCCAAGACCATGCTTTCTTCTCTAAGTTCCCCAATAAATTACCCTTTGCTGACAAACTGGATTTATCTGCCTCATTCTTTCACTTCTCAGCTCCTTTGACATTTGGAGGCCACTTTGCACATACGGCTCTTTCACAAAACACACCCCAAGAAAAGCACGTCCCCTCAGTGATCATTTGCTTCACTGTGACATAGCATCCCTTCATTGAATGTGGACATGTGTCTTTTCACAACCCTAAGATCAGGAGGCTCCATGTGACCCAGACCCAAAGAAAAGACAAGAGGAGTCTAAGTGCGCTATGTCATAAGAAAATTTCACACCCCAATTTGAGCCATGACAAACTTTCCCAAATTCCTGTAATCTACTTATCCATAAGGTCTCAACTAGTCTGAAGAAACACATCTAATTTTTTTTTCCCATCACTTCAGAAGTAGAGAAACACATCTATAACATATAATAATTCTCTACTTCAGTGAAGTTTCCCTGTCATTTCAATAAATTCCAGTACTGTGATATCATCTGATCAGCAGTGAACTTCTCTGCTCTCAGACATTGTAGAATGGTAGTCTTCATGAATCACAGTTTTGGAACTTATAGAAACTGTTCAAAAAATGTTGGCTTCAGAGTGGTCTACCTAAAAACAGTGACTTGTGTGTTCTTTGGTGAATGGAGATCCCATTCCCTTTTGACCAGATCTTATTGCCCAGAACAGTCATTTGGGGTCTGATGAACATATTAAGGAACAAAGCCTTCAGCTCTCACAGCAAAGCAGTTTCAAAAGCAGAGCCAATCTCTACAGTTAATCTCCAAACTGGAAGAACTATTCAGCCTTAATCTTTCCCAGGTATACGTATTATTTTTTGTATAATCTGGTTTGCTATAATAAACCCATTTTCTTTAGAAAATATTGCTTTCATATTTATCTATCCTTTAGGGTAAGATCAACCCACACAGCCTACAGTGGTATTACATAATCAGCCACAAAGTTCCCTCTCCCACCTCCAGCACAGACAATAACTGGTGCTGATACTGTAAGCAGAGCATAGATGCCTTTTGCAGCCCAAGGAATACTAGATAGGCTCTGAAAGCTTCCTGTTTTAAAGCAAATCTAATTCAAGGATGACTCTTTGGACAGAAGATAAGCTATTAAGTGGTAGGTCGACTTACGAAAGAGTCAAAAACCATTCTTTTGGTGCTTATCTCCAATACCATAAAAACATATAAAAAATTTCATTAATTTAGTATACATTAAGTCACCCAATTCACTAATTAAAAATTCTTCAGACAAAATAATGAAAGAAAATCATTTTTACATAAAGTACTACCTGTTAGCATGCACTCCATTCACTTGAGTGATTACAGTAGACAGCTGACCAAGACCTAACATGGACTTCACTACACCATGATAATGAACGATCTAGAAATTTAAAAATATTTAAAATATTAATTATTATTTCAAATATACCTTGGGAACCAAAAACAGTTTAACTGATATTCTTTAAAAAATACTATTTATCTAATTGTGTTTACCTTTCTTAATTGAAACTGACTTGCTTGGCTACATGGCAGGACTCCCTATCAATGTCCTAACACATTTAAAGTAACAGAAATAAATGCAGACAATCTAAAAAATTTTGGATTGAATTTATTATATTTTTCCAAATTTAGTCTACTTTTTGGTTCAGATCAAATATAAAAGTAATGACTATAAAAGTATCCAATATCTTTAATATTTTTTAAAGATTATCATATTTCTCACATAAACATTAAAACTGAAAGGTCATAATGTTAGTAATATAGAGTTTGGGCTTTAGTAACTAAAAAGTTAAATAGGATTATGCAATTTATAAAATATTCTTTTTTTTTTTTTTTTCAAATACAGGGTCTCACTCTGTTGCCCAGGCTGGAGTGCTATGGTGCAACCACAGTTCATTGCAGCCTTGAACTCCTGGGCTCAAGTGATCCTCCCACCTCAGCCTCCAGAATAGCTAGGACTACAGGCATGCTCTCCCATGCCTGGATATTTTTTTACTTTTTGTAAAGACGGGTCTTGCTAGGTTGTTCAGGCTGATCTTGAACTCCTGACTTCAAGTGATCCTCCCACCTTGGCCTCCCAAGGTATGAGTCACTATTCCTGGCCCAATATTCTTTAAAATTGAAAACAAGATTATGAAAAATAAAGGATTTACACATTGATCTTCTGAAAAACTAAACATGCCAAATATGACAAAAAGAAATACCCCACGATTAGGGAGAATCAAAGGCAAAATTATAAATCAATGATTCAAAACTCCTTACTTGCCCAATAGACAACCTACTTCCATTAGTAAATGTAGCTCAGTGACTCTAAGGGACCATTTCAGAGACTTGCATGTGTGTGAGTGGAGGAGGGGGGTGTGAAACAAGAAAAAGTTTCTTAGGCTATGGAGAATCACTGTTACTAAAAATTGATGCATGGCTTATACTTTAAATAATAAACCAAGATTATATAAATTTTAGAGTTATTAAATGCACAATTTTAATATAAATATACTCCACAATAAATCTCATTCATTTGGGGGATATCTAAAATCATAGACATTTGGTATTGGAAGAGATTTTTGAGATTATTTAGCACAAGTCTCTACTTTTATCTGTTAGGAAACTCAAATTCAAAGAAGGGTAAATATTTTCCAGACACACCGTGACACTGGTAAGACAGTATTGAAACTAAGATTCCCAGAGCTCCTATTCAGGGCTCTTTTCATTATGTTGCCTTTGAATTATTATCTTACCTGGTCTGGTTCTAGCTGAATAGCTCTGTCATAACAGGCAGTGGCATCCCTCAGCAAGCCAATGCTTTCATGTTCAAGGATCTGTTCTTTCAGAGATGGTTCTGCTTTTCGAATTGCACTTACTCCAGCTACTCCATCTGGTTCATGCATAGCAGCATATAGTTTCTTTGTTCAATGATTAAAAAACAATCAAATGAGGGAAAAAGCACAACTGGTAATAAAACTATCCAACCACCAGTTCATATAGAAAGAGCATATGAGAAATTTTGCCTCGAAGTAACAGTAAGTATTTGTTTCAAGACAGAGATACTGTAAAATTATAAACTTATTTACAGGCATTCTATTACCTCAACATTCTTATTCTACTTGTACACAAATCTACATCAGTAACTATTATTGATCATGAGGGTTGTAAAGAACCTCATGGTCCTGAAACTCTCTTTGAATCCAATTGATAATAGATTCTGTTGAGTGCAGTTTATAAGTGTCTTATTGCATTTAAAAGTTTTTAAAATTTTAAATAAATATTCTAATATATTAGTATTAAGATGCCTTCAAGAAACTCAAGACATCAATATGAGCTCAAAGGAGATATTCAAGTTAAAGATAAACATCTGGGAAGCAATTAGCACAAAGATAGTCTTTAAAGATGGGAGAAAGGATGGGATGATCTAGGAAATGAACAGAGACAGAGAAAAGAAGGCAGAGAGAATGGAGACTACAGCCTCTACATTTATTGACAAGGAAGTGCTAGCAAATGAAAGAGGGAGAAAAAGAAGAAGTTGGAAGAAACTTGGAGAATAAAACATCCCAGAAACTGTGAGAGAAAAGCAAATGTCTTACTAAGAAAGAAGTGGTCAAATGATACTGCGTGGTTAAGAAAATGAGGATTGGGAAACAGTTACTGGATTTGACAACATGGAGGCCACTGATTTTCTTAGCAAGGATACATACAATCAAGAGAAAAGAAAGAGAAAGAGAAGTCTTGTTGGAATGGGCAAAGAGTGAATGAGAAACAATGAAATGAATACAGTATAGAGATGACAGACATTTCTTTCAAAAACTGGCTGTGAAACAGAGAGATGAGAAGTATCTGAGGGGGAACTGAAGATCAAGGGAATTATAAAAAATTAAGATAGGAGATATCAGTGCATGCCTATATGCTCTATATACTCCGGTTCAAGAAGAAAAATTAATGATACTAGAGAAAGAAGGAATATTTGAAGGAGTTAAATCCTTGAAATTAAGAACACAAGTAGATAGACTGAATTTTGACAGGAAGGGAGATTTCCTTAGGAATAACAGAAGAGAAGAAGAGAATATGGTGCAGATGTTGTGTGTTTGCAGATTTGGCAGACATTTGGCTTCTATTTTCCTAATGAATGATGAAGTAAGATCCTCAGCTGAGAATGAGGTAGGGGCAGGGAAGCAAAGAAAAGGTAAGAGACGGTCATCCTGACAAGTGGGAAAGCAGGCTTAACTAGAGAAAACACAGCAGGACTGATGGCAGTATTGGAGTCCTGCAGTGTTAAAGATGCTTGAGATCATGAACTTAAAGTAAAACCAGTTATAAAAACCCATTATGAAATTTTTCTCCAGCAACTTTTCTTCAGCTGCTTATATGGCTGGCGATTTACAAAGTGAGAACACAATGGGAGAAAGTCAAGGGAGTTGAACATTTTGCTAAGGGAAAGATTTTAACAATGAACCGCAGACTAAAAGCTAGATAAGGAGAAAGACAAAGACAGGAAAGGCTAATATTCATCCTAAGACTACAAGCTACTAATTTTCTGGTTCTTTTACCACACTTTGCTTTTTGATCTGAAAAGCCTACCAATCTTCATCTCTTATTTAATCTCATTGTATTAGCCCTTACTTTCTTTTCTTCCCTACAAAGTCAAAACATCACCTAAACGATTATTTCACCAGCATTATCATGCCTAATACCTGATATAACCAGTGCATCCCCTCACTTACCCACCTCCAAATTCAGGCCCACACTTCTCACAAAGAATAGCAATTCCTTGAATTACAGCCTTTTCAAACTCTTCCTCCACAACTGTCACAAGCATTTAGCTAAAATGCCATTATGACCGTAACACTTTCCTACTTCACATCCTCTAAGAAGCTTCAGCAATGTAAAAGATCCTCTGTGATTTGTGATCTTTCCTCTGTCCAAATCTCTCTTTCCTTTGCCATTCCAAAACTCTTTAGCATATACCTGGTTCTTTCCCAACTCCGCAGGGATGCCTCTGCTTAGAATGTCTTGCCTCCCTAACTATCACTCATTCTTTAAGATATCATCTCAGAAGCCACTCCTGATCCCTGGTTCACCCACTCCTATATCCCATTGACCTCACATAGAGGATGAGTTAAGTACCCTTCCTCAGGGCACATCTATATCACTGCCACTATACTTAAGATATTATACCAAATTAATGTTTATCTCTTGCCACTAATCCATAAAGTTCTAAAGTGCTTACAAATACCCAGTGCCTAGCATAGCATCTTAAACACTCAATAAAATGCTCAATAAAATGAACATAATCACAAAAGACTGACAATATTAATTTTCATTATTAAATTCATTATATTAATTTCAAACCTGTAAAAATCCAAGATGTTCTTGAATATTTTGCTTCTTTTCTGTAATAAATGATTCAAAGTGCATTACAGCTCGTGTGTATGCTCTGGAGCGAAAGGAAGCTACTGCCAGAGTATCCTGAGGTATGAGGTCTAGAAAACGAGTTACACTTTGATAGTCTTCATAATTCGCAGTAGATACTAGATTATAAGAAAAAATTGAGTAATTGAAGAATTATAAGAGGAAATTTTTATTTAAGTATTTAAGTTCAATTTATTTCACTAAATAAATTAATCTAAATGTATTAGGATATCATATTTAGGATATAACTAATAACAATCATTGCGCAGAGGGTCTTCCTCCAACTCCACTGTTATTACTTACTTTACTTTGGACAGTCATGCAATTAATTGAGCTTCTGTTTCTTTATCTATAAAAGGGAAATATTAGTACCTGTCTTGCCTTCCTTATAATGTTGAGAGGATTAAATGTAAATCTATTATTAAATGTTGAAAAGATATAAAGATGATACAAAAGATACAAGATGAGTTTTTATTGATGACATTACTGATATAATGTGGCTATTTAGCACGGAAATAGTAGAACTATGGAAATAGCCTTTTTTATTTTAAAGTTTAGAATTCTCTGTTATCAACCTATCTTTTCTTGTGTTGCTATACAACACATGTAGAGAGGTTTTCAATTTATGTCTTACAATGGAAATGGAAGTGCCTTCAAAGTAAAAACACAAGTACTTTAGATATTTTTTTAGAGTCTATGAATAGATATACATTAAAAACTTCTAAATGAGGACAGTCTAGTTTATGAATTCTTATTTAAAACTTTTACATTTTAATAATGATTTATAAAAGCATATAGAAAACAAGACAGAAATAAATTTCTTCAAAATTTAAATAATCAAGATAGTATATTTAAAGGACATTAATTTAAAATAAGTTCCTCATTTCCATCAAAATGTGTAGATAATTTCAAATTATGAGAAATGTTAAAGTTATTATACTTTTGAACTATTACAAATGTCATTCTTAAAAGCTAAAAATTTAATTGCAGCATTAATGAAAATGGTGATAACAGAGTTAGTGTTTAGTTTTACACTACCATTTTCACATGCAAAAATAGGAACAAACATTTAATTGTTAAATTAATGGAAAATATATTATTAGCCATATTCCAGAGGAAAAAATTCTCCTAAAGAGGTAATTATTTGCAAATTCAGAAATTTTAGAAAAATAAACTATTGTGCTTAACAACAGAAATGTATGTGCCTTCACAGGTATATGGACAGTAAGAGGGAGATGCTCACAAATTGAGAATTGTGTAAGTGAAACCTTCTTTAAGGATTGTTTAGACAGTCAATTTTTTCAATTAGTCTCAAAGCCTAGGGGGAAAAACATGTGATGTCCATGAGTATGGCTGAGGTATAAAGACACAAGGATATTATAATCCTTCTTACTGTAAGAATGAAAAAAAAAAAAGGTTCAAAGACAGTAAGAGTATCCATTAGTGTGTGATGAATATAATTCTTCTCACCAAATGCTTGTATCATAGGAGCAAATTAGCAGGTGTCATTGCTAACTCTAATAAGATTCTTCTTTTAATCATATTAGTGGAAGCTGTAATAGCACATACAAAAATAGCACAGTAGTAAGCATAGCAGGATGTAGTGTAGTAACATATAGTAAGCATGTCTGGAAAGCCTGTTAGATATCAAACATTACCACAGACAGGGGAAAAAAAGATAGCTTCTCTATAGGCCATGAAATAAATGAAATTAAAATCTCTTTAGAAATTTAAAAGTTAAATGTGAAAAAGATTGCAAAGAATATTTCACAAGTGAAAAAGGACAACACACATTTAGACCATACACACACACACACACACACACACACACACACTCACACACGCACAATATACTGAGGGGACATGGAGTAAATGAGTTAACAAGGAAGGGTAGGTTAATACAATATTAACAACATCTCACTTATTTCACACTCTATAAGTTATACATGCATGATTTCATTTAACATAACAATTTCTAATGCAGATAATATTAACCCCGTTTTATACAAAGAAAAATTAGATACATGTCTTGTCCAAGCTGAGAGTAAGAAGAGCGAGGTCTTATGACTATACATTCACCGCAGTGAATAGTGTGAAAAGTCCACACCATTACTTATTTAAAAAAAATACACAAACAGTTCCTTTTAAAGTTAATGCTTAAATTATAGAATTGATACAAAAAAGAGCTAATTGGTAAATAGTAAAAAGAAGAAAATAAACAGAAGTTATAACTTACCCATTGAGTCTACCTTATCTCTGTTTGATTTGCTCTGTGGAAATTTCTCAGCCTTCAGTGCCTGAAATTTGTGCCTTGCCCATTGTGTGAGATGGTCAAGCATGGAGAACACAGTCTGTGTACTGAGTTGACACAGATCAGATGCACTGTCTTGGGTACTTATGGTATGCTGATCATCGTGCTTTAGAACTGCCATAATTTCTGCATAAACCTAAGAGAACTCATTTTATAGGTAATAATATGTCTGTATAACCATTTTACTTCTGTATAACATATAAGACTAACCATTCCAAGGCAGTAATTTTCAAAAGAAAAGGAAACATGATTGGTTGATAATAAGTTAGCTTTCTGATCTATAATTAAACCCAATCAAATGTTACTCTAAAAAGAAAATCTTCTGAAGAGTCACTAAAGAAAATATAAAAATAAATATTTTTTAAGATTCTAGATTATTCAAAAATAACTAGTCATAAAAAATCTTAAGAGTAACATCTTAGACTATCTGCAAAAATTAATTTCAGAGTAATTGAACAACTAAATGTAAAAACAAAAGGATTAAAAAAATATAGGAAAATATGTTTATGACATTAGTAAGAGAAGGGATCACATAAAAAGCTTAAAATTCATAATGGTTAAAAGATTCATAAATTTGACATTTGCAGTTAAAATTTCTGCATGGCAAAAGGCACAAATAAAGGTTAAAAAATAAACCACTAAGAAAAATTTTTGTAAAATATGGCTGGAAACAAATAGATAGCCAGAATATACCAATTGATTAAAAGGATACACACACCAAATAGGCAAAGGATATAAACAGATATTCTACATAAAAGTAACTCAAGGCTGGGCGCAGTGGCTCACACCTGTAATGCTAGCACTCTGGGAGGCTGAGATAGGAGGATAGCTTGAGGTCAGGAGTTGGAGACCAGTCTGAACAAGAGAGAGACCCTGTCTCTACCAAAAATGGAAAAAATTAGCCAGGCATGGTGGTGCATGGCTGTAGTCCCAGTTATCCGGGAGGCTGAGGCAGGAGGATTGCTTGAGCCCAGGAGTTTGAGGTTGCAGTTGAGCTATGATCATGCCACTGCACTCTACTCAGGCTGACATAACAAGACTCTTATCTCTAAAAATATAAAAAAAAAAGTAACTCAAATGGCCAATGAACATAACCTTAATATTATAGCAATAATGAAAATGTAAATTAAATAGTAAAATGTCCTTTATTTAATCTATTATATTGCATAAAATGTAAATGCTTAAAAATATCAAATATTGGCAAGTGTGTGAAAAATGGATACATTCACAAACTGCCAGTAGGACTATAAATCAGTACAATTTTGCACTCTCCAATAAAATCTTAAATGCCCATATCATATTACCTAACAGCTCTACTTTTCAGTATCTACAACAGACATCTATATAGAAACACTTTCACAAGTAAGCATTGCCATGATGCTATCTAAAAGCAAAGAATTGAAATCTAGCTAATCATTATTACGGCAATAATTAAACTATGGGACAAATGTACAATGGAAGGACTGTATTATGCAGTACTTAAAGAAAGGGTAGCTCTCTATATACTGGTAAACAAACATACCAAAGAACCAAGCAAGCTGCAGAACAATACCTACAAAAGGATACCACCATCAAAAAAAAGAAGTTCTGGAAAAAGTATATATCACATTAATAATAGTGATGACCTTCTGGGGATGGAGGATGAGGAATAGTACTTAAAGGGTACACTTTGATTTATTTGTATAATTTGGATTTTTACCTTAAGACCACAGTGAGATAATACTTATGCTATTAAAAATAATATATATTTTTTTGAGACAGGGTTTCATTCTGTTGCCTGGGCTAGAGTACAATGGCATCATCATAGCTCACTGCAACCTCAAATTCCTGGGCTCAAGGGATCTTCCTGCCTCAGCCTCCTGAGTAGCTGGGACTTAAAGGTGTGAGCCACTGTACCCGGCCTTAAATAATCTATTTTTTTTTTTTAGAAAGAAAAGTGTTATATGTATGTGGTTTAAAAAACCAAACTCAGTCGGGTGCAGTGGCTCACGCCTGTAATCTTAGCACTCTGGGAGCCTGAGGCGGGCGGATTGTTTGAGCTCGGGAGTTTGAGACCAGCCTGAGCAAGAACAAGACTCCGTCTCTACCAAAAATAGAAAGAAACTAATTAGACAGTTAAAAATATATAGAAAAAAATCAGCCAGGCATGGTGGCGCATGCCTGTAGTCCCAGCTACTTGGGAGGCTGAGGCAGGAGGATCGCTTGAGTCCAGGAGTTTGAGGTTGCTGTGAGCTAGGCTGACACCACAGCACTCTAGCCCGGCCAACAGAGTGAGACTC
>CAUYSK010076289.1:0-28462 GCA_963575035.1 Avahi laniger
AGTGGAATTCACTGGCAATGAAATGAGGTCAGATAGACCTGTAAGCAAAATCATGTTGCTTTCTAATTTTTTACTTGCTTTCATAGCTATTTATTTATTTGTTTGTTGTTATTGATATTTAATTTTAGAAATATTTTAAACATGATTTAAAAATTATGGATAAGGATGTTTTTTAGAAGGCACAGCTTTAGAATATAAATCAACTGCTGGGTGTGGTGGCACACACCTGTAGTCCCAGTTAATTACTTGGGAGGCTGAAGCAGGAGGATTGTGTGAGCCCAGGAATTTGATTACAGCCTGGACAGTATAATGAGACCTTGTCTCTCCTCTCTCCCCACTGAAAGAATATAAATCATCTGATTACCTTTTGAAATGTAATTTTCATTGTAACAATTAAACACTATGACTTACTGGAAGACCCTCAGAGTACTCTAGTTAATCAAAACAACAGCTAACATTGAGTTCCTGCTCTGTACAAGGCACTGTTTGAGATATTTATTATTGCTGTTTTATGAAAACCTCTAGCATAAAAAGGCTAAGTGAAATGTGGAAGGCAACCCAGCTTCTGAGTGGTGAGCTGTGTGCAAACTCCGTCAGCCTGATTGCAATTTCCTTTATCTTCAACTCAATGATATTTTTCCTTTCATGTAGTTACTGTAGTGTCATCCAAAGATAAAACTCTCCATATCAACAGCTCTCTTTTCTCCTCCTTTTCCCTATCTACCCAAATAAGAAATTTTTAAAAAGCTACCAAGTCAAGGTTTTAAGACCCTACATGGTTCCAGTTCCCTACATGTCTACATGTCCCCAATTTTCCTCATCACTAACACTGGTGTGTTGCTATGGACTCTGCAAACACTGTTGCTTGGCCAACCCAACACCCATTCCCTACCACCTCCTGCAAGATCTCTCTCTCTCTCTCTCTCTTTCTCTCTCTCTCTCTATATATACACACATATATACACACACATACACACACACACACACACATACACACACACACACACACACACATATATATATATATATATATATAGTTTCACAGGTATGCTCATTTTTCCAGCTTTCCTTCGGTGAGGGGTGGCCACCTGCTACAGTTCTGGGCAATGAGAGATTTGCAGAAGTCAGTTGGATGAGCTCTGGGAGAGTGATTTCCTAATAAAGGGTCAGACTGGTGACATTCCCTCCTCTTTCCTACTTTGACTGGCTTGATGGCTAGAGCTGAAACAGCAGGCCAGGCCATAAGGGTAAGTGAACTTCAGATATGTTGATTCTGACGTCATTGAATATTTAACCAATGCCCAACTGCTGATCTCTTAGCTTCTTGGTATGTAAGAAAAAAAAAAAACTCTACTGAAGAAGTTGGATTTTCTGGTTTTGTTTTAATTTTGCCTTTACAGAAAAAAAGTATTCCTATTGCAAATAGAACAATAAAAACTGCTAATTTTCCTTACCATTATATTGTGAAATTTTCAGCGAAGAATTTCCTTTAGTCTTTCTTGAACCCCTGTTTTCTTTAACTCCAGGTCAAAACTCTGCTGAGTTCTAAGACCTAAAACCCACCAGGGCCTTGGCCATATCCTCCTGAGTGTTCCATGAGCATCTTAAAGTAACATGTTGAAGGCTCAGCTTGTCATCTTCTTCCCTCCAGGCCCTCAACTTCAACTTCAACCCCCCGTGTTCTTTTCCTGTGTAAATGGTATCACAATCCACCTGGTTGCTCAAGCCAGGATATAGCATCACTGTTACCTTCCACCTTCCCCCCTGAGTCACTTCCTTCGCATCATTGGGTCTCATTTTCTCCACGCCTACTGCCGCTACCTTCCTAAAGACCCTTTTGATTTCTTGCCAAGCTTTCCTTAATAGCCTCTGTCTACTCTCCTAGCTTCCAGTTTTATACACTCCAAATTATATCCCATCCCTCTGTCGGAGTGGTATTTCTAAGACATAGATCTAATCATGTCATTCCCTGAATATCTAAAATTTTTCGAAGCCTCCTCTTTGCCTCAGGGTGAAGTCCAGACTCCTCAGCACGGCAGCCAGGGGCCGGCCCTCTGTATCTCCCAGCTCAGTACTTGCCATGACTCCACAGGAACCTAACACCCCAGCCAGAATGAAGACTGGAAGCTAGAATGGGTCAGGTTTGGAAAGTGTATACCATAACCAGAAAGGTCAAAGACAAAACAAAAAGGAGCTTTCGTTTTTTTACAGCCTTGAGTCTCAAGCTGTCCTGGAGTCTCCACTCTTGTTGTGGTGGTAGCTGGGTAGGGAGGGACATCTGAATTGTCCACCTGGGATAACTAATTTATTCTGGTTTAAAACACAATTTTCTAAGTAAAAACTGTATTTTTTGAGCAAATATCTTTTTTTTAATTAAGAAAAGGAATTTTTAACCCTCTTCCTTTTTCTTCCCTTTTACTCAGGAAGGCAAAAGGAGAAAGGGAAGGAGGGGTTAGTAATATCACAGTGATGGAAGAGGTGGCATTGGTGGGGGTCTGGTCTGCACGTGATCCGTTGCATAGGCCTCATGGACCTCCACCTGGGTGCAGCTAATTGCCCCAGTCTTTGGGCATCAGCCTTGATCCTCACTGCATCTCCTGATCCAGAGGCCTCAAGGCCTCCTCTGTCACCAGGTCTTGCCTGGTGGTTGCTCCAAAGAAGTTTGACCATTGCTCCCCACTGTGCCTTCCCCACTGGGGCTCTCAGTAGGGCACCTACCATCTGAGTCACACCCAGGCCCTGCAATTAGGCTCCAGGCTTTGGGTCATCGGTATTATGGGATTTACTTCCCTAAGTCCTTGAAAACTTCCCTGACATATGTGCTAATTCTTTTTTTTCTTATTAACTAATCTTATTGAATTTTAATGTACATACCACAAAAATGCATGTGTGTTAAGCATGCACTTGACAAATGTATACACGTGTGCAACAAACATCCCAGTCAAGATGCAGAACACGTTCATCACCCCGGAAAGTTTCTTTATGCCCCTTTTCAGTTAGTTTCTGTGCCCCCCACCCAGAGGCAACCACTGTTGTAATATGTACTGAGAGAGATTAGTTCTGGCTGTTCCTGAGCTTCACATAAATGAAATATGTATATACCGTATACTATAGTATGCGCTTTTGTATTGGACAGTTTTTACTCTTCAAAATATTTTTTGGTATTCGTCCACATTGTTGTGTACATCAATTATTTGTTCTTTATTATTGCTGAGTAGTATTCTAATAATATTCCATGAATACATCACAATTTTTTTGTCCATTTTCCTTTGATGAACATTTAGGCTGTTTCCAGTTTGGAGCTATTACAAAGAAAATGGCTATGAATTTTCTTGCACAAATCTTTTTGTGAACATGTGTTTTAAAATATTAATATTTCTCTTGGGTAAACATACTTAGGAGTAAAATTGCTAGTTACGGTTTAATATTTAAGTTCTGAGAATTTTTAGTGTAAGTACGCCAACTTTGTCTTTTTTAAAAAAACAAAGAATTGGTTATTCTGGAATCATCACATTTCCAAATACATTTTAGAATTGGCTTATCAATTTCACAAAAAACGTCTGCTCGGCTTTTGTTTGGGGTTATATTGAAGTTATAGATGAAGATGGGACAAATAGACATTGTAACAATATTGAGTCTTTCAATACATAAACATTTCTTTAGGATTTCATTGATTCAATTCAACCACATTTTGTTGTTTTAAGCTTAGAGGTCCTTTACATCTTTCGTTAAAATTCTTTTTAAGTATCTTATATTTTTATGTTTTTGTAAATGGTGTTTTATTATAATTTATTTTTCTAATTGTTTATTGCTAGCATATAGAAACAAATTGACTTTTCTATGTTGACCTTGTACCTTGACACCTTGTTAATTCACTCATTATTCTCATAGGTTTTGTTGTTGTTGTTGACTGCTTGGTATTCTCTACACACACAGTCAGATCTGTATCTGTAAATAGTGACTGTATTATTTCTTTCCTTCTACTAAATTCAGATTTAATTTTTCCCTTCTTTATCTAGCTTCTTAAGGTGGAAGCTAAAATACCGGACTTTAAACTTTTATTTTTTCCTAATATAAAAACTTAAAACTATAAATTTTCCTCTAAGCGATATTTTTGTTGCTTTCCATGGATTCTGATATTTTTTCCTGATCATTCTGTACAAAATACTTTGTAAATTCCCTTGTGATTTCTCTTTGACCTATAAATTCTTGAAAACTGTGTTGTTTAATTTCAAAACATATGTGGATTTTCTAGATATCTTTTGGTTATTGATTTGTAGTGTTTACAATTTAACTCATTGTAGTCAATAAAGATACTTTGTATGATTTAAATCCACCAAAATTTATTAAGATAATTTTTATGGCCAAGTATATGGTCGTTGTTAGGTATCAGCAATCTATTATAGCTTCACAAATCTATTACACAATCTATTATAGCTACCCAAAACTTAGTGGCTTAAATACAACAATTTATTATTTTTAATAATTCTGCTGGTTGTCTGGATGATTCTTCTGCTAATTTCCTTTGATCTCACTCATGATGCTACAACCAGCTGGAGGGTTGGCTGGGGCTGGCTCAGCTGGAAGACCCCACGTGGCTGGGCCTCGCTCCATGTGAGTTTTCAGGCTCATGGGGTTAGTTTAGGCTTTCTTGCTTAGTGGCAGCAGCATTCCAAAAGGGTGGGGACAAAGGAAGGGCGCCTTGAGGCCTTGCCTCATGAGGAGTATAACAGCAATTCTGCCATACTCTGTTGGTCAACGCAAGTCACAAGACCAGCTCAGATGAAAGAGATGGGAAAATAGACACTACCTCTTGATATTAAGAGGGATAATTAACTTGTGGCCATGTTTATAACAGTTCCAAGTAGAGTCCATGGAGTTTTGAAAAAAAATGCTATTGCAAATTTTGAGTGTGGTGTTCTATGAATTTCCATTACCACAAAGTGGTCAATATCATTCAAATCTAAATCCTTATGTATTTTATTTATCTACATGTTTTTTTACTCCACTATGACTATGGATTTGTCTGTTTCTCTGTTTAGCTTATAAGTTTTTGTTTCATGTGTTTTAAAGCTATAATTTTAGATATAAATGTGTGCATATAAGATGATTATGTCTTCTTGATAAATTGATCTTTCTTCATTATGAAATGTTCTTTATCTCTGGCATGAAAACTTACTTTGTCAATATTAATTTTGCCAGACTAGCTTTCTCTAGGAGTTCCAGTTGAGCCAGCCTCCAGCCAAATTCAGAGTGGGCATGAAGGGAAAACTTTTATAAGGTGTTCATGGAAGCAAGACAAAGAAAATATTTGATTGGTTAAAGTGTAAAGTCCCTCATTAGAGGTTATTTTTTGTGTGATACTGTTAAAATAACTAATTGAGAGGCCATTAGGCTGGGATGGCTCCAGCACCTTGGGTTTCTAGATAAGCAAACCAAAACCCAACTCAATGTAATTAGTAAAACAAAACTTAATCTTAACTAATCAGAAGCTGCCAACTAACATCTAACTAGGAACTTTTTCTGTGGAGGCCTGAGCCGCTTGTGGTCTAATGCTGCCTGATTCATGAATTGCTTAATGTTCACATAAACTCTTTAAAATTTTAATGTACCTTAGTTTACCTTTTAACAGTATACATCTTCTCATCCTTTTACTTTGAATTATTTGTGTTTTTATATTTAAAGTTTATCTCTTGTAAACAGCATATAGTGGAATCTTACTTTTTTATTCACTCTGAAAATTTTTGCTTTCTAAATCTCTTTTGCCATGTCAAGCAACCCATTTGCTAGTTCCAGGGATTGGAATTTGGACATAATTAGGGAGCCATTTTTCTGCCTAACACACTTCTCTTTTCTGCATGCCTCGGTTCCCATCCCTTCCAGGATCCAGTGTAATTCTCCTCATGCAAAGCAAATAATAATAACAATAATAGACTAAAATGCAAAATAAAAAATTATCCATAACAGAAAAAAAATGCAAACACAGCTTTGGGAGTGGGAGAGAAGGAAAATTTCTTAGCCTCCCATGGAAATAGAGGGGAAATAATCATTAACTGATAGTTCAACAAATACCTCTCCACATTTTACTTTCTTATGGCTCAAATTCATGAAACTTCCTCAAAATCTCTAAAGATAAAAGTACCATTTAAAACATCAATTTATACAATTCTTTGTCAACATCTATGCCCAGAGAACCAATCATGTGTTTAGGCAGAGATGGATTTCTTTGGAAGCCAAGGGAGGTGTCCTATGTCAGAATAATGTCCAGGGAGAGCGTGTACCATTCATTTCTCACAGGTTTAATCTCTGTTGCTTGTTTAGATCCAACAGCTTGACAGGAAACAGAATTCTAACTGCACTTTTGAATTATACCCCAGAAGAATTATGCCTTGATAACCTCTGTTCCATTGGAAAATGGAAATCTTCACAAAGTTATGTTTATGAAGAATTTGCATTATCCTAATCTCCTTCCAAATAAATAAAATTTACTCACAGATATGTGGGATGCTAGTGTTCTTTTACTTTTATTTTCACTTTTACTTAAAATACTCTGGGATATAACTTAGATTGGTCTTTTTTTGCTGTTAATAGAATTGATTCAATCAAAATGACAGGTAACCTTTTTTTATAGGACTTTATGACTCACGTTCTTCATGTTTGGACTAAAATAGTATTAAAATAGCTAGTTCCAATTAACTAAAACAGCTACCTCCGTGAGTAATAATTTTCTGGACATAACAGAGAATGTGCTTGAAAATAAAAAAAAAAATTAAGTGCATTTGTGTGTGCAACATACACAAGCTTGGAAGATCTGCAATTTGTAGGTTTGGTGAATAATAGTGTACTGCTCCCATTACTGGCATTGGCATTGAATGTTCTGTGGTTCTGCAGAGGCTGCTCTGAAAGTGTAATAAGGATGGGTAGTTCTTTTAAAAGAAATCTTTTAAATGCATAGTTGCAACAGTCTACAGAACAGCAAAGCAAGCACTAGCTCCAATCATTTCCATGTTACTGGGTTGTCATTAGCAGAAGAACATGTGTACTTGGGTAGGGAAGCGAATGGTCTCAGCTGGGCTTGGGCAGGGGGGAGAGTTCACAGCAATTTCTCAGTGTCAGCTGAAATGTCATCATCAGGGCAAAAGGTTGGGCCAGTGCTCAAGGTTTCATTCTCAAACGTCTGGTGTTTGCTTTGTGCCACCAGTCGTTGAGCCAAATCTAATTTTCACCATTGTGCTTGCTCTTTAGAGCCACTTAGAGTCAATCCTAGCTGTGCTCAGAGGTGAACAGAAAGTCTGGCTCCTGTCCTAGATGAATGACTTCACTCAGGGCTGACAGCTTTAAACCCCAGCAACACCTAAGACTGAAAATGGAAAACTTGCCTTTGAAAACTGGCTACTTTATTGGGTAAATATTTATCAATCTTCAATCATGAGCCAGACATCCTGACAGAGGGTGAGGGAGAGGGTTTGGAGAAAAGTGCCAACTGGGATATGGGGCCAGTACTGTCCTTCGACCTGCAAAGAGGAGCCCCTGCCGTGAGTGCCCCATAGTACAGGGTCCTGCTCCAGTTTTCCTATCTGCACTCTCCCCATAACATAGGAGATGGGGGCCAAGAGAACATGCTCACCCAGAGTTCTACAGAGCCCACCTCTCCTTCTAGACCATGCTCTAGGCACCAGGATCTCAGCATTGTCTATCCAATGGCCCAAGTCTGCTTCCTGAGGCTGCGCGGGCCTCTTGTCTGGGTTCATTTTAGAGCCAACCATCCTCCAGCATGGTGATTCCTAGCACCTGGGGCTGGCCAGGAGGCAGCTGATGCAGTAACAGGACGTGTGAATGAAGTCTGGATATCGGGGATAGAGGTTACACACATATGTGACCCTTTTAGTGAGGGAGGGATCCCAAGGTGGGCAGAGAATAAGCATAGACCTGGAATCCAAGAATTCTAAATTCAAATCTGGTTATTCAAGTTTCATAAAGGTATTTGTAAAGTTAAGGGGATAAAATTTATTTTATTGAACAGCTCTTAATTTTCAACTCATAAATATTAGGCATTGTATTAATTTGTTCTCTTGCTTTTGACCTTTAAATATTAGGAACATGTTTGTAATCATGGAGTTAAGAAATAAAAAAATTATTATGTATCATTAATTTCTATGTGTGGTTCAATACAATTTTTTCAGAGATATATTGATATAATTCTGCTAGACTTCTAGGTCAAAAGTAGACTTTATCTCTTCATACTTGTGTAATCTTGGGGAAGTCAGAGTAGAAGTGTACTTAGCAGACCCACTGATTAACACCCGTTCTCTATCCCCTCTGTGAAACATATCCAGTGATACCCCACACACTCATTCCAGTTATTTTCTGTTGCATAACAAAACCACCCAAACTTCATGACTTAAAATAATGTATCTTTTATTTTGCTCACTAATTGGTAATAGGGAAATGCTCAGAAGGAATGGCTCATCTCTACTTCACATGGCATAAGGTAGATTGGGTTGACTGTGGACTAGAGCAGTGGTCCCCAACCTTTTTGCCACCGGGGACAGGTTTCATGGAAGACATTTTTTCCACAGACTGAGGATGGGAGGATGGAGTGCCTTGTACCCCAGGACTCTGCAGAGTTCAGACAGTGATATGCAGCCCATTTCCTAACAGGCCATGGACCTGTACTGGGATGTGGCCCAGGGGTTGAGGACCATAGGACTAGAGGATCTACTTTCAAGTTAGCTCATTCACATGGCCGGCAAGTTGGTGCTGGTGTCATCTGGGAGCTCAGCCAGGGCTGTGGGCTAGGGGCCTTGGTTCCTCTCTGTGTGTACATCTCTTCAGTTTGTTGAGCTTCCTCACAGTATGCAGCTGGGTTTCAAGAGGCAGCATTACAAAACAACAATGGAGAAGTACAGGCATTTTTATTTTTATGATTTAAGCTTGGAAGCCATACAGCATCATTTTCACCATACTCTGTCAAGGTAGTCACCAAGGCACCTCTAGATTCAAGAAGACTGGACATAGATTCCATCTCTAATTTAGGAGTGGCAAAGTTCTAGATGAGCCGGTGAGATGGTATATGTAATTACAGCAATTTTAGGAGTGTAGAATCCTTTTTAGCAGATCCATACATTTCTGCTCTTACCAGGTGAGTTGTATAAGAGTCAGTTCTTAAATCTCTTAATACCAGTTGTCCTAACATAATTTAATTACATATAAATAGCTAATGATGAAATCTGAATATGAAAAAGGTACTTTTTCCCCTGTGAAAACTAGGCTGAATGCCTTGGAAAGAGAGGATGTAAGCAAGCTGTGCAAATTAGGTATTGCAAAAATAAGTATAAAAGGTTAGAGAACAGTAAAAAAGAAATCTAGAAGGATTCTGCATTGGATTGCCTCACACATGTCTCCTCCAGGTTTATTTCACATCAAAGGAACCGACACCAGAAAATGGTGAGCATATGTTATATGTGTGGCTTCTGCCAGAAAGCGGTGCTGAATTACAATTAGCAGACCCTCTACTGAAAGAAATGTCCTTGCCAAACTGATGTGCATTCATATGTTTTAAAGAAAATAAAATATGTAAGGTTTGCATGAATCAGTTTCAACAATTCCTTTTTTTCAATTGGCATTTTCAATTAACTGACTAATTACTGATGCCGATTGCATTCAATAAGGCTACCATTGGATTTGACTGCCTTTCCCCCCATCTTCTCATCTGTAAAATGGATAGCATAATCATGATACCTACTTCATAGTGTTTCTAAACTAAGTAACAATTTGCTTAAAACATTTGGCATTTGATTATTGTGGTTGTTATTACTACTTTGCATTACGTGGAAGAGGCAGGTTTGTGATGCCCCTGGTGATGGGGATTTAACGATGAACTTTTGGGGAAGTGAGGAGGTCAGGGGCCTCATAACAGTGGAAGCATCATTGCAGATCCTCAGGAGCTCTAGTGCTCTCTTGTCCTCTCTGTCAATAGCACCTGCTGGGACCTACTCTAGGAAATTTATCATTTTCAACACTCGTCGTCTTTTCTAGCTGCTTCTCCCTCTTCTCTTGGATTCTAACTACAGTTGCCCTGCCTCTATTTCGTCCATCTACTTCTTGTCTCACTCATTCAAATCCTCCAGAGAGAGGCTCTCACTGGATTGGATGCTCTTCATTCAAAGAAAAGAGCACATTTAACTGGCACTTGGCCACCTTATCAGCCTCTAGGCTACCATGTGTACCACGTGGCTTTTAGTTGACAAGCAAACCTCTGGTTCAGTCAGCTGTAGTCAATATATTTGTGTCTAATAACACAGAGCAAGACAACACATGTACTTCCACTGTGGCCATATGTGTAGTAAGGGTGTAGAATCTCTGGAATGTCAATTTACAGCTGACATTCAGCCCAATGCACAGTTATGGTCATGGTGGAAGTTTATACTAGTGCTCATGCTGTTTGATCAGTGTTGGGGCTCTACCAATTGTTTTGACTTTCACCTCTGAATGGGGATTGTTGCATGATAACCACTTAGGAGAAGAAAGGAATATTGTGCAGTGGAGCATGAATAGGAGTCAGGCACTAGTTTTTAATCCTGTTCCTCCACCAGCATCTCATTTCTCTCTCTCTCTCTTTCTCTCTCTCTCTGACACACACACACACACACACACACACACACACACACTCTACACTTCTCATTCTAATCACTCCCAAACTAATTAAAATAAAAGTCATGTATTACTATTATAAAATAATCTAAAAGCATGCACCTGAGCAGAGATGTGGACAACTAACTCATCCTGCACTTCCTTCTTGTGGTCCTTACCCTGCCAGGGTTTACCATCTCAGATGCCTCACAAAAACATCAAGAAAAAACCCGAGAATTGAAGTCCTTTGCTGAAGTGAGACCAGGATGCGGCAAGATTTGCCATTCTAGTTGCTTAATATTTCAGCATCTTTCAATCTTTAGTGAACATGTTCTATTTTTAGAACACATTTAGAGAAAACAATTCCAAAAATGATTCAGAGAGAATCCATCTGGAATCAATTGTTTAAAATGCTCAGCAAAACTCTTCTTCTCTTTGGAACACTCCAATTCCCAAAATGGAGTTAAGATGAAAATAACTCTCCCATCTCACCCCTGGCCAGAAAGTTGAGGGAAAGGGATGTTCCAATGTTATGGAGTAAGAATTTCCACAGAAGATGTAGATATGTTATGCCCCCTGTGCAGCTGATTTCTTCTGTCATTACACCTCTCTGGTCCCTTACATGAGCCTAGCAGTTCATTTCTTTTCTAAATAAAGTAAAGGAATAGTGAGTTCACCACAAGAAAGAGTAGTGAGCACCAGGAGGTACAAATAAATGGTCAGTAATCTAGAGGGCTATCTGGGCATCACACTAACCTTAGTTAACAGTATCCAGAGCATTGCCCAGTGGTGTGCATTTTATCACTCAGGGCAGAAGGAAAAATGTCTTTCTGTGCAGTCTCTGCCAAAAGATTCACTCTTTAACAGGGAGCCAAGCTCACTCACTCTTCCCAGCTTGGGCCTTTAAGGCTCCTTCACATCAGGTTTCTTGGCATGTGGTTTTATCAGAAATGTCCTTGATTCTTACTGCATACAAATTTGAGGGCTTAAATAATGAACCAGACATTACACGAAGTGATTTTCCAAAACATCAGGAAAAATATATTTCGTCCCATCAAGTGGCTTTCCTACCCATCATCCCAAGCTTCATGTCTCACAATGTCTCCTTTTATTCACCCTAATTAGCAGTAAGTGAATCCAGTTGCATTCTGTGGTCAGCCAATTTACAATTGGATTTTATGTGCCTTTTAGACTCAGCAACCTGCTGTTATCCAGACCCAGATGCCGCCTCATCTATGGGCAAGGAGAGTATCTGCTTTTGATTTATTTCTACCCAGCAAGCAAAAAGTGAATGCTATGTATATAGCTGACACACTGCTACCTTGCACGTTTTATAAATTTCTGATTTTTGAGAAGGTTAACGTTGTAACATGCAATGGCTGGTTTGTGTTTGTTTTGCTGTTGTGCTGAATCTACAGGGTGGGCACCAGGATTTGTTTCGTAGAGAAAAGCTATCAGAGGTCACAGGGGCTGTGCAAAAGCAAGTGGGATGTCAAATAACCAGAGAAGGACAAGTATGTTGTCAGTTCTCCTAGTTGTCGCCTCTGAAGGGTCTTTCTGGGCAAGAAGTCCTCTCTGTCATAAGCTTACCTTACGGGCAAACCACTTGTGAACATTCTCTGTCTCCTCTTCTCTGTTCCCCCATCTTTAGGCTTGACACTCTGCAGTTGGGCTTCTTTGAAGAGGAAGAAATAGCTCTGCATGTATAATGCAATTCAGAACCAAAAATTCGCTCAAAATTAACGATTTGCTCATGGCTCATTTTCAAATGATGTAAGGCAGACCCTGCTTCCTTCGGGTGCTATACTTTAAGCCATGCTGGGCCCAGGCTGGCTCTCTGGGATTTCTCAGCTGCTCCTTATAGAGAGAGGGGACAGCCTAAAAGCCCACAACACCCCCATGGGTTAGATCCAAGACCTGTGAGCAATAAGCAACACAAGACTCGCAAAGTACCAACCCTCTGGGCTCCCATTGCCCAACGATGCCAAATTTCGTATCCACAGTGAAAGATTTGACATTTTTATTTAGTTTAAATAGCAACAAGTGAATTCCTTCTAGGGCCATGCCCTTGGAAGAAACCTGAGAGGGAAAGTCTCCCTGTGGTTTGGCCAGAATTTGACCGCAAGGAGCAAATCCCTGTTACACAGCCGTTCGGGAGCAGCAGCTCAGGCAGGCTGACCACACCCCATGTCCATCGGCTCATCCTTCTTTCTGGTGGCCAGTGTGGTCCTCGTGGCCTCAAGGAAAGTGCTCTTTACTCTGTCCCAGGTTCCACATGAAAGTCATGTCCTGCAACAGCCTTGGACCAGGACTGGCCAAAACCTTGCCATCTTCACTGAAGGTGTCTGCTGACACTGACCAATCATCACCCCTACTTACCATAATGACCATAATGTCCCTTACCATCCCCCAAAACTGCATAATCAGAGGCCCATGAAAAGGGCTCTTGGAACTGGCCGTGTGTGTTTTTAACCCTCTAAGGGAGCTCGCTTACAGCCCTACTTCTCTCTTGGTACACCTGCCCTCCCCCCTGCTAAGACCTAGTGTTATCATGGATTTCACAATCTAGACTGATCAGTTCCAAATAACCTGTGTTTGAAATACTCTCGGTGGGGGGAGGAAGGAGCTAGATACAAAACTATGCATTCATTCATGCTGAAAAAATATTTATCAAACACCTATTATGGGCAAGACATGATGAGTGAGTGAATTATAGTAACGAGAAAGACATAGTCCCTGACACCAAGGACACAGTCCAGTATGCAGCCTATGTCAAAGAGTGCATGAGAAGGCTTTGGAACAGCGAGCCCCAGGGATTGTGGGAACACAGGGGAGGAAGTCTGACCACACAGTACCAGGGTAGGGGAGGCCACCATAAGAAGTCCAAACACCCATGTACTGCTGCAAGTATTGTTTATGGATTGAATATTAGTGCTATAGACATACTATTCTTCATCTGTATGAGATTACTTTAAAAGTGAGACTGGATTTGTAGAATCCTTCTGTCCTGTGTGACTTGGTCCTTAGTGAAATCACCCGTACAATGAGAAGGATGCACAGCGTCCTGTTCAGAGTGGGGACCATGGAGCGGGAAAGCCTGGGACCTGACTCCCCTTCCTCTCACTGACTGCATGATTTTGGGTGAGTTCTTTAGCTTCCCTGTACCTTGGGTTTCCCATCTGTAAAGTGGCATGATATTATTTACCTCTTAGAGATGGAATGAATATTAATGGAATTAATAGACAGAAAGCACTTAAAAAGGGGCTTCGCACATGATAGATCTTCTAAACATGTCAGCTACAATTATAACCACATGGGAGAGACATAAAATATTTTGTGATTTAAAATGGGCTCTGATCAGAAAAAATATAAATCAAACCCACAATGAGGTACCATCTCACCCCACTTAAAACAGCTACTATCAAAAAGACAAAAATATCAAAAGCTCATGAGGATGTGGAGCAAAGGGAACCCTTATACACAGTTGGTGGGAAGGTAAACTATTACAGCCACCACGGAGAACAGTATGGAAATTAGTCAAAAAACTAAAAAATAGAATTACCTCTACCAATCCAGTAATCCCACTGCTGGGTATTTACCCATAAAAATGGAAATCAGTGTATTAAAGGGGTACCTGTACTCCCATGTTTATTGCAGCGCTGCTCACAAACAAAATATGGAATCAACCTAAATGTCCATCAATAGATGTGTGGATGAGGAAAATGTGGTATATATACACAATGGAAAACTATTCCATTTCAAAAAAGAATGAAAATCTTGTCATTTGCAGCATCATGGGTGGAGCTGGGGGTCATCATGTTAAATGAAATAAGTCAGCACAGAAAGACAATATCACATGTTCTCACCCATATGTGGGAGCTACAAAAGTTGATCCCAGGAGGTAAAGAGTAGATAGTGGTTACCAGAGGCCAGGACATGGGGAGGGATGAAGACAGATTGGTTAATGGGTACAAACATACAGTTAGAGAGAAGGAATAAGTTCTAGTGTTTGATAGCACAGGAGGATGACTTTAGTTAACAATATTTCATTATATATTCCAAAATAACTAGAAAAGATTTGAAATATTCCCAACACAAAGAAATGGTATGTGTTAGAAGTGATGGACTTCCTAAACACTTGGGTTTGATCATTACACATTGTATTCATGGATCAAAATATCACATATCCTCCATAACGATGTGCAATTATTATGTATCAATAAAAAGCAAATAACCCAAAAAATAGGCTCTGATACTGGAAAAGATTCAAAATGAAACTTTATTTCTAGGGATCTGGCTGGGAAGAACTAAGCCAGTTCCATCAATAGACATAAATCCCATAAACTTTGCCTCTGGTCTCAAGGCAGCAACACATGGGTCTACTCTGCTCAAACTTGTCACTTTCATTGCTTACCTGACGCTCTGTGTACATTGGCAATGGCCAGTGAGGGTGCCACTGCCTGAGGCTCTTCCCTGCTGGAGGTGTATGATTTGTGGGCAGATTATTCCAGAACATCCAGTCTTGATGGACGCCTCCCTCCCATGCCCTCTCTGCCAAGAACCCATTGCAGCCTCTACTCCAATTCCCTGTTTAAAAGCCTTAGCATTCCTGGGTTCCACACAAGCAGTAATTTTAGTTGCTTCCCAGCTACACAGCAAAAGCTGAGGGCACGGATACTCTTGGCAGGGGAGAGGAGGTGTGGGGGTGAGGGAAGGAGGGACTTATTGAAGTTAGGGGGCTGGAAAATGTACAATTAGAGGGGAAAAATCTGTGTTCTTTGCTCTCCAATTTTTATTTGAGGCCATTTTTAGTATCTGAGTAGGGGTTTACAGTTTTTCTTTCTTATCCATGACTTCCATTTTCCTGTGTCTCATTACTCAGTAACAAGAAAAAAATGTAAATAACCAGGCCCTGCAGTCAAACCTCCTAAGTCCAAATGTCATTTGCAATTACTCAGGCTTTGGATTCAGTAAGATTAAATGGTGATGTCTCATAGAGGTCTGGGTGGGGCAAGAACAATACCTCAATTTTCTATTTCCCCATCTATCTGTCTGTCTATCAAATCTCTGTCCATGGATGCATGTGTCTACCATCTGTCTGTCTGTCCATATGCATGTCTGTCTCTTTTCTCTCTCTATCTAATTAATGTATAATACCTTCAGAAATGATGATAAGAGTGTTTCCAAGAGATCTGGACTTTGGGCATCATGACAGTTGCTGGAAATGTGTGTGTTTAGAACAGGTTCAGGGGTTAAAGCACATGAAAACCCACTTGGAAAATAAATTAACTAAGCAACTGCTCTGCTGCTAAGCATTGTTCTTGATGCCTTATGTAGATCATCTCGGCATCCTCATAACGACCCTGTGTGGCAGGTCAAAATCTCTCTGTTTCACAAGAGCAGAAACAGGAAACTCAGAGAAATTGTCCCAGGCTCACACAGCTAAGAGGTGGTAAATTAGTCCCAGTTTACTCCCCTGCCACACAGGAAATGGATTCAGGAGAAGATAATTTTCAAACAACTAAAAAATAAATTAAATAGAAAACCGGGCATGAATGCATGTTTCTGTGATCCACATGGTCCCCGGATGCATACAGTAATTTAGTGCTCAGGAGACCCAGCAATCTGACATCCCTCAGTGTGTCTCTGCATCACCTTTCCTCTCTTTCACCTCAGAGAATCCTTTTACCCACAGCTCTTTCCTGGACAAACTCCCTCCTGTGTCAACACAGAGCACCTTGGCCATTGGCAGCTTACCCGGTCTGGGTGCCCCACCCATGCTGACTGTGGGATTGTTTCAGGACCCCTCAGCAGGACAGCAGACCCCTTAGAAGCTCCTATGATACTTACTTATTTTGCCAACCCCAAATCCTCACAAGTAAATGAAGGAGAAGTATCCAGTTTTGATGCAATTTCAGTAAGGTGGCATCTTTTTTAATATTAAACACTTTAGATAATCTTTTTGTTCATAATAAAACTATATTTTCCATAAGTACTTTAAGCCCTGTGAACTAAAAAATCAATGCACTTTCAGGAGCTACAGTCAAGTTCATCAATACCCATTGTGCTAAGCTGGAACTGAGTCCTTGAGTTTAAGGCTTTGTCATGAAGATGGAAACCAGGTCAGTCAGCAATAGAAGGACAGATTGGGGCACTGTGAAAAGAGCATGGGGCATGCATCTCCCATTAACTATTTTAACCAGCTTGTGACCTTGGTTAAGTCACCTTTCTGCCTTTCTTTCCTCCCTGTAAGAAAAGACTCATGAGGTTCATCCTGCTAGCCCCAGAAGGTGCTATGTCAATCAAATGAGATAGTGGATATGGGAGAGTGTTTCAAAAATTATTTTGTATAAGGAATATTATATACACAACAAACTCGATTTCCATTAAGCTACAGGCTGAGTCACTCAGACTGGCAATGAGGCAAAAGATGAAGGAGAAAAGGTCATGGCAGATATAGATGTGAGTCATTCTCCTTGGGCCCTCCTTCCACTGGGGCGAGTCAGTGGAGGGTGACATGTGGAGGGCACGTCAGCTGAGCAGTAGGGAAGGGAGGGGGTGGCACTTTCATCTGGGGAATGACTCACAGGGTAGAAGGTGAATGGACAGGGACACATAAGCTGGCAGCTGAGCACGCTCCATTAGTGAGAGTAATGGGTGGATAATTCATCCCATCAAACAGTCACTCTACTGACATGCAATGAGCACCTGCTATAAACAAGGCACCAGTCTAGATGCTGTGGAGATTCAGGCCACATGACATAGTTCTTGCCCTTGGTCATATAAATAACAAAGTTCAGTGGGCTTCACTGGACTGGACACAGGATGAAATGAACGTTGTAAATGAGGTATAGTCATGTCTTAACCTCTGTGCACACCTGAAGCAAAGCTCAAAACACCACCCTAAGAAGGCATGTAGTGCTGGCCCTTCCTGCATATGGGAGGGTCAGGTATTCCCACCTGGGCACCGGGACTGTGATGGGGAGGTAAACCAGGGGGCAATGCCAGAGTAGAGGCACAGTCAGCTTTCGGATTGGCCTGGTGGAAGGAAGTCAAGGGGACGGTTCAGTTCTATACCTGCTTCCAGGGTGCTGAATTCCATGATCACTAATCCACTAACTAACTAATCCATCTAATCCCTCAGTGTCTCTACTTCCCCATGTGTAACATACAGATCATGATATCTATCCTTTGGGAGTGCTGCAACAATTAATATGATAATACATGTCAACCACCAATCAGATGCTCAGTAGAATTCATGACTCCCATGTCAGCTTTTCCCAAAGAGCTGATACTGCCTCAGTTATTGTATTCTGGATATTAACGTGGTTAGAAGGAAGTTGATCTTAAGAATACTTTTTTACTGACTACAGACCTTCATTTAAAATGCCATATCATTAGCAAACACCACCCCACCCCCAGGCTTTTCTTTTTTTTTTAATTCTCAACATACAGCAAGGACCCCTTCCTCAAGGGGATCCAATATTATTCTTTATCAGGTAGAATGCATGATAGGTTGGGTTAGTGAACAGAGAGGGCCTGTGTCTTGTTGTCTCGGCATTTGTTCAAATAGGGACAAAATATTTGGAAGTGTAATTTTCAAGGGTATTATTTTACTGCTCCTGGAGTCTGCAGTCGGTTGCAGCGGATAGAAATAATTTCACCCGCAATATTTAGAGCTGGGACTAATGAATCTTCATATCTTTTCAAACTCATCTGTTCTGATTTAAAAGCGATGAATAGTGGCAGTTTGGAAAGGTGTACTTGTTCACTGGCGCAATAAAAAATAGATGGCATTGCAGCACAAAAGTTCTTAATGTCCTTCCCCAAGGGGGAAAATAATTGCTATAAGGAATTAGAATTTAAATCTTTGTTCTTATTCCTTCAAAAAGATTCACCATCACTTTTACTTTTTTCCCTTATAGTTTGCCCAATTTAAGTGTAGAACATTTTATGCTTACATATATACACTAATATTTTCTTATCTATGTTTGGCATATTGACACCAAAAGGAAATTTCATTTTATTGAATTATTTTTCCAAAGAACTCAAAGGGCTTTAGAGACTTCAGTTCAACATGCAGAATTCAGACCTTGCGTACTACTCCCACAAATTTGCAGGTGGGTAAAAATAGTGCCAAAAGGTGACCCTTATCTCATAATTTTCGACATGCAAAGAATCTCTGCAGAAAACATTTGTAAGTAAATGAAAAGTAAACATGTCCTTGAGGGAAGAATGGACATATGTGTGTCAGGGAGGGGAAAATTTTAGTACTACTTTTTGAATTACAGTTTCATTAGAGAATGAAGACCACTGTTACCATCTAGGGGGCAGAATTAATTTCTATTCATGCTACAAAGATAATTTCAATGTGTGGTAGAAAAGAGAGTCTGGATGTATTGATTTTGACTTTGACTTTTCTGTTAAGTAATTATGTGATCTTGTGAATTGCTGTTAGTTGTTTCTTGTTTGTTTGTTTTTGAGCTCAGTTTCCTCATCTATGAGAAAAAAAGAGCTGGACTTAGAGGTGGAAAATACCCAGCACGTTTTACTACCATTCCCCAATCTGTGCCCACATCAGACGTCAACACTGGACTTGGCATTGACAGTTGAAGTAAAATCTATCTGCCACCCGTGGACTGTAAGATTTCAAAGGTACCATCTAAAACCCTAGGATTCTCTTCCTTACACAACTTGCCTATGCTTAATAACAATGATTTAAAACAACTGGATATTTTGAAAGTACCCACAATATCTTTTGTTAGATGGGAGCCCCAGGGAGCAGGGCCCCAGACTAATGAAGTTCTTAAAATGTCACACACATAGTCTGGGGCAGTCCAGTGCTAACTGATGGGCTCTGGGGTCTGACCTCAGGATATAGAGATATCATCTGATTTCTTCTAAACATAAGCTGCACTACGTAATTTTAAAACTATGCCGCAAGCAAAGGAGAAGAAGAACATTTAGCAATAAAAAGATCCAGCTATTGGCAGCAATACACTATTAAATCTCTGTGGAATTTTTGAAGTTGCTATTGTTGAGATGACGCTGCAAAGACATAGAGCTCTGAGTACAACCTCAGTCAGCCTCCTGGACCCCACTGAGGAAGGGCGCATCAGCAGTCTGGGTCTATGAAAAGAATTATGTATTTGCAAATATTACCCAAAGTAAGCCACTTACAGGGAACATATTTTTCAACAATTGCACTGATTAGGACTCTGAATAGATGCTGATATGTGTCCTGGTTTGCTTTATTTTACTCTAGACTCTTAAGTTTCTTTACCTGGAGAAATCAAGACATTCACAAAAGAAACAAGACATTTTGAAAACATAGCATGATTTGTATCTGCAGGTGGACAGTAGCTTCCTGGGGAACGAGGGCTCCTCTTGGTTGGTGCGCTACTTTTGGTATGATTTAAAGCTCAGACTCCTTCCAAACTGAATCTATAAATTAATATATGTGAGGATGCTCTGCTTTTCCTCTGTCTGAAAGTAGCTGAAATTCTCTCTAGAATTTCCTTGTTGACTTAAGAAGAAGACCCAAAAGCACGGCTGTGATGCAGGAAAGATGGAGCTCCCCCGAGATAGCCCAGGGGAGGCCGATGCAAGGAGGAAGCGGAGCCACGTGTGATTCATCCGTAGCGTCCCGTGTGCACATTCGTTTTTCCCTCTCTGCACTTCTCATCTCTATACAGCAAACACACACAGGCCCCGTGTCAGTCTGCTGGGGCTGCCGTAGCAAAATACCCACACTGGGAGCTTGAACACCAGAATTTGTTTTCTCATAGTTCTGGAGGGTGGAAGTCCAAGATCAAGGTGTGGTAGGGTAGGGGTGGTTCCTCTGAGGGCCACAGGGAAGGATCTGCTCCAGGCCTTTCTCCTTGGCCTGCAAAGGCCACCCTCTTGCTGCCTCTACACATGGTCATCCTGTCTCTCTCTCCCTTCCTCCCTTCCTCTCTGTGTCTTTTTTTTTTTTTTTTTTTGAGACAGAGTCTCGCTCTGTTGCCTGGGCTAGAGTGCCCTGGTGTCAGCCTAGATCACAGCAACTTCAAACTCCTGGGCTCAAGCGATCCTCCTGCTTCAGCCTCCTAAGTAGCTGGGACTACAGGCGTGCGCCACAACACCTGGTTAATTTTTCTATTTTTTGTAGAGACCAGGTCTCACTCTTGCTCAGGCTGGTCTCGAACTCCTGAGCTCAAGCAATCCTTCTGCCGCAGCCTCCCAGAGTGCTAGGGTTAGAGGTGTGAGCCACCGCGCCTGGCCTCTTTCTCTCTCCTCTCTCCTCTCTCTCTCTCTTTGTGTATGTTCTAATTTCCTCTTCTTCTAAGGATTTCATTCATATTGGATTAGGGTCCACCCCAGTGGCCTCTTTACTTAATCACCTCTTTAAAGGTCCTGTCTCCAAAGACAGCCACATTCTAAGATATTGGAGCTTCAATATATGAATGTTGGGGGAACAGAATTCAGCTCATAATAGGACTCGTTGCGATCTAGGTTCTCTTCCTAACTTCTTTATGCATGTTATTTCATCTAATCCTCATAGCACACCTGGCTCACAGTGAGCTAGGCGCTATTACTGGCCCATGCTACAGGGGAGGAAACAGAGGTCCAGAGAGTGGAAGAACTTGCCCAAGATCCCAAATATACATATATGCAGTTATTTTATTTGATAAATATTCATTTCTTAATTTTTTGAAGCATGCTATAAATAAGCTTCATTGTATTTGCTAAAATATTTAATAAATAATAAATCTTATGTATATAAACTTTAACAGTCACTCTTTTTCAATACATATGTGCACATTGAGACTCCTTTTTCTATTCAGTACCTTGCATTTAGTAGATGCTCAATATTTCATCATTTGATTTCAAGAGTTTTTGAAGGCAGAAATAGAATAAAGAAACTTCTGGAAGAGATCAGAGTGAGGGGACTAACCAGATGGCAGTTTACTCTGCAGTAGTAAAGATGCTACATGAGTATCAGGATAGTGAACCTGCAATCAACATATGTTTTTGAAAGTTTGGTGAACATACAGAGATGTTATATTTTCCTTACTATTATTAAAAATGTTGATTGGTAGTGTCAGTGACACTTAAAAAGCTGGAAGAAATAAGCATCATTTTTATCTAGTAATTATCCTGATGTACTTGACAGAAGAGATGAAGTACAGGAGGAAAGTTACTACTTCCCCAAGGTGGCAAAGCAGAATTGAGGTGGAGACTGAGCCCACACTCAGCACAGTATAACATGTAGATACATGTTAAACATTTTCCACCATAGGGGATTTAGGGTCCAGTACCTCAATTTCTTATGCAGTCACTTTGCTCCAATTAAAAGATCTGTCAGGGCAGACATCGCTTCCTCTTACTTGCACATATATAATTTATGTGGGAAAGTACGTGATGGATCTAGACACAGAATATTTACATAATCAATATGTAATTGTTATTTTGTTTGTTCAGGCAGGGCATGTGCTCAAATTTGAAGCCTCTTTCAGTGGCACTATCTATTCACACACAACTCCACAGCAAAATATTTTTCTCTCTTCCTTATCATAGTCACAGGAAAATCCTTAGGTCCATTTCAAAGACAGTTTATTTACAGGTAACTTAAAGGTTTCCTTTTGTTCCAAATCCACAATATCTAGACAGGGAACTCATAATGTCATTTCCTGGGGTTTTCCTTGCTCTGATCTCCTTCTTAATTCCCCCCATGCACAGTGATGAGTACCACCATCCTTTTTCATTCACATTTTCATCTCCCAAGTTCTTAGTCATTAGAAGTTCCAGTCCTTTACATACGGTGGCTTAGAAAGGATTGGTGGCCCACTCCTAGACTCAGAACTGACTGCAGGGGATAAGAAAATGAAAACAAAATAGAATCTTGAACTCTACTCTCTGCTTTCCAGGCTTCTGCTTCAGGTCTGAAAATGAAGAGTGATCAAACAACCCAATATAAAGAACCAGCTGAGCGGCAGAGGCTTACCGTCGCATGGGGTGTTTGGGGGCTGGGAGACTTCGCGTAACCTTGGCATTACCCAAACTTTGATGGATGAAAGCCAGGCACTTAATTCTATTTAATGTTGACTTTGAGCCTGAGACACGTATTTGCATATTGTATATAGGTGCAGCTGCTTGTAAAAGTAAATCCCTGTGATAATGACTTTCTCTTTTTTTTTGAAAGAAATATTACACTGTAGTCATCAATAAACCTCTAAACTTTTTCTCTATGATGAAACCAACAGTTTTATGTATTTATTTCCCTAATCTGGCTTTGATGTGAGGTGGATGGCTTCTTCAAATGTTTTTTCCCTTGAAGTCATCCTTTGTCTGATCTCACTGTGAAGAAATAGCTCTATCTGTGCCTACATTATTCTTCAAAATCTATTTGTAGGTAAAAAACCCAAGTTTATTTGTCTTAAGAACACATATACCTTTATAGCTTCGTATGTCTGGGATTGAATATGAGATTGTTTCACAGGGTAGCGGGTAGAACAGTCTGCTTTGAAAACTATGGCTTGTCTATACATCTGTGCCACTTTAAGAAACCTAACTGCAATGTAGGACTGAGTCAGTTTCCCAGTCTTAAGCTGTGGCTGTCTTTCTCTTGTGTGTCTCAAAAATCCAAAGAAGTCAATGAACAAACAGAACTATAAATCTTATATTGAAAACTGTAGGCTAGCAGGAAAATGCTTTGTAATATGATTGTATTTCCCTTTTGAATAAGGCAGGCTTTCCCCTCATTTTCTTAGTCTGTTTTGTGCTACTAAGACAGATACCCAAGATGGGGCAATTTATTAATATAAAGAACAGAAGTTTATCTCTCACAGTTCTTGAGGTTGGGAAGTCCAACACCAAGGTGCTGGCATCTGTCAAGGGCCTTCTTAAGTCTAAGCCAAGATACTGAAGTTTATTGCTTAGGAGCTTATTTTATCATTAAAATAATAATGATGATGATAACAGCAACTCATGCTTATAGAGCGTATATTATGTGCCTGGCACTGCTTTATGCAGTTTGCATATATTAACTGTATCCATCTAGTCTCACCCCTTAATACTAAGTGGACAAACCCATACCTCCAGGCTCACGCATGAACCATCTTAGGCTACCAAAATAGAAAACAAGATGGAAGCTCAAAGTCAAAGCTTTATTTAGCAATAAATTACTACACTTCCCTGACATTTTCTCTGTGCATACACCCACCAGGAATCTAGTTTGAAAGTGGGAATCTGGCCATATGTGTTTCAACAGACACCGTGACCATTTCACAGAATGTGTATATTCTTAGCTGCACCCTTTTATGCCCCATCTTTTGGGGTAATCTCCAGGGGTCTGATAGGCAGTACAGGCATTTGATTTAGGTAAAAGTTAATATTTCTAAACACTCTTCCTACTGACCAGTTCTGTGTTCACATAGAATAAAGATGCAGGTCACCCAGGATAGCTATGGTGGTAGGAAATTCCATCATTTCTTATTCTATAATAAGAATAACATCCATTTTCTTCACAGAGTGTTTTAATGTCTTACACTTATCTTGGTCTAAGGTTTGCTCATCTTACATTCAGCCTGAGAAAACACTACTACTACACAGGGTATATTTTCTAAAATTTGGAAATAAATTCCTGAGAGCATCTATTAAGAGGCTGAGATATACAACAGAAGTATATCTCTTTATCCAAGAAATGACTATTATCTCAGGAGATTGCCTGGTGCCAAAACACCTCATTAAGCCAATAAAAATCCTCAAGCTACCCCACTCTCAATCTTTTCTTTGGCAAATTTTCCCAAGCCCTCTGGAGAAGGGAGCATGCATGCCCCTTAGCAAGGATGACCCATGTTCTCTGGAGGAGGGGATGAAGGTGGGTACAGGTGTGCAGTGGGGTGAGTCCTGGGATGTCTCAGAGGGGCTCTGTTTTCTCTAGTCTGCTCTGGGTTGGAAGTGAGCTCCTGTCCTTCTGCACCAGCCCCGGGAGGCGTGGGCACGGCACAGCCATGCTGAGACAGCAGACAGAGATCAGAGGCTGTGTCTTTTCAATATCCCTGCTCTGGGGATTAGGGTGGGGTCAGGGGACCTGCATTTTCCACTGGGGGTCAACTGCCACTAGAAGCACCGAAATACAAATTTCCAGAGGGGGTACTAGAAACGTCACAGCTGGACACAGTTACACAGGCTCCCTCCCATTCTGTGGGCCTCAGTGCAACCCACCAACTGCTTGGTTTAGCCTTCCCGTAGTTTATCCTGCACAGCCAAAGAACAAGGGGTTTAACTCAGAGATCTAGCCTCAAAACATACATGTCACTTCTTTAAGAATAAAAATTTGTTTTGTTGCAACAATTTCAATTTTTTTTGAACATACTATATCTTTACTACCTGATTTTTAAAAACATTGCTGTGAAAAATAATCTTATTTTGATTACTTGGGGATCATAATAATGAATGGTGGACATATACAGTATGTGTCACACACCATCGTGGGAACGTATTCAGGAGAAATAAAGAAAACACTCTCCAGTGGCAATTGTGACTCTCACCATACTTACCCTCTACAAAGAGATGTCCTGGATGGAGGAGACAGATGGGTAACTAAAAGACAGAGCGGTGATATTCAGCTAAGAATTTTGCCTCAGCTATGTAGATTCTTTAAAGCCAAAGTCAGGTGAACTGATTCAGCCTGCCCTGGATACAGGTACCTGGGGGCTCTGCTTCAGTGCATCTGGGTTGGGACCCAGTGTCTGTATGATCAAAGGATTCTCCATTGATTTTTCTGCCTGTGATGTCTAGATGCATCCAAAAGCCTTGAGTTGTCTGCTTGCGTTTCACATCCAGTCACAGACTCCCATATGGAACTCTGGGAGGTCCGGTGCTTATTTTAGTACATTAAAAATACCATTGTGTTCATAGGGGTGTCGTGGTTAATCTTACGTTGTCAACTTGACTAGACCATGGGTTGCCCAGAGGGCTGGTTAAACTCTATTGTGAGGCGTGTCCGTGAGGGTGTTTCTGCAAGAGGTGGGCATTTGAACTGGTGAACTGAGGAAAGCAGGTGTCCTCTCCAGTGTGGGTGGGCGCGGCCCTAGGGCTGAGGGTCTGGACGGAACACACAGGCGGAGGAAGGCTGGGTGTGCTCTCTGCCTGACGACAGGTGCAGGACATCAGTCTTCTGCCCTCAGCCCTTCTGGTTCTCTGGCCTGTCAGGCCTTAATGGAAATAAACACCATCGGCTCTCTGAGTCTAAAGACTTCAAACTAGAGCTCCGCTTTCCTGGATCTCCAGCTTGCAGACGGCAGCTCATGGGACTTCTCAGCTTCCATAATCATGTGAGCCAATTCCTTACTAAATCTCATTTATATATCTCTCTCTTATTGGTTTTGTTTCTCTGGAGAACCCTGACTAATGTATACAAAAAGCAATGCTTCCCTTAAGGGAACATTTTGCCTAATCTGTTCTTATACAATAAAGATACACTATGCAGCTGACCGGCTCCCTAAATGTACTTGGAAACCATGCAGTTTCTCCTCTTCCCTCATCTGGGCTTGAGCTCTGCTCATTTCCTCTGATTTCTGACTCTCCTTGCTGAATGCAGAAACCCTCCGGGCCCCACCCAGGGCAGAGGGGCTGTGGCGATAAGAGGCAGAGCAGCAGAAGAGCATTAGCGTTAACTGGTCAGCCCTGACGTCATGTTCTAAATATCTGACTCTGGGGATAACAGTAATTGAAAACATGCTTCCATTCTCCAAACGCCATGTACAGCACTAATTGGCTCTTACTCTGTAAAATTTTTCTCCAAGTGCAATTGTCAGTGTATCCGGGTTTTTCCAAATGTAAGGTTTTACTTTATCCTGTTCATATGCAAGGGCAGCATTCAGTAACTAGGCGATTAACCCACTTATTCCCGTTTTCTGCTCCCCAAATGTCCTTAATCTCTATTCACTATTTCATACTCACACATGCATGAGTATGAGTACGCACGTGTGTGCGTGTCTGCGTACATGTGCAGAAATGTATTGATCACGGCTGTATTAGCTTAAGTGTTTCAACTCAGTCACAGAATGAAGAGTGGAGTGTTGGTGGAACTCTTTATTACTGTTCAAAATAATATATCATGTCACCACATAGCCATTTTGAATTTCACAGAGAGTCTTAGACTTGGAAGAAATACGAGAGATCATCTAGTTCAAAATCTTACACTATTTTTCATGTGACAAAATGAAAAGCAATTTTTAAAACTCCCAAATCTTAAGCTCATGATATATTCTTTTGAAAAGAGCCTGCACTTTTTGCTCGTGCTTTCTTTAGCTCTATCTCCATTTTATTAAGCTTTTAAAATCTCACCTGCATAGATTATACTTTGCGTGTCCTTATTTCCTCTGCTTTGGCTGTTGCTACATCCGACTACTGCTCCAGTTTTAAAGGCATCATTTTTCTTGCAGACATTTATTTTGTTCTACATTGTCTATGTTCTCTTTCCCCTTTAAAAAATACAATATGCCCTAATGGATCTGAATCAGGAGAAAAAGTGAACCATGGATTCTGGCTACCCTCATGCCAACCTCACTCCCTGGTCGAATGATGCATACTTCCATAACCTTTGGAGACTTATGGTGAGATAATTAAAATATAATTTTACCAGAGGATCCAATAGTGACCAAATTCAGCTTCAGACTCCTCACTTTCTCCAAGGGGCCTCAAAGGAAAAAAGTCTCGGGACAGTGGTTTACAAATGGAAGGTAACATTAGAGTGCAGTTGGCTGGAACTTTGTCACCAAACCCCAGTGAGAAATGTCTGTAATGCAGTTGAGCCATATGGAGAGATTCTAACAGGCCTTTTTATCTTCAAAGCCCAAACCCAAATATCTGACTTTATCACAGTGTAAGATCAGGACTACCCAATGTGTATGAACTCGGGCCAGAGGTGTACAACTTGAGACAGACATGGCACGTCAGGTCCATCTTACCTGTGTAGGTAGGAGAGGAGATGCCCACACATTGGAATTTAGCTCTGAAAAAATTCACTTCTAGAAACAAAAGGAGAGTTCGTGAATGTCCTGGAAACTGATCATACTGGTCAATACTCTCTTTGGGTTTAGGAAAAAAGTATTTAATTCTGGTGGCTAGAATAATGTATGGGAGGCAGGTCTGGGGAAGCAGAAGAGAAAGGAAGGTTTGTCTCAAAATTTTAAGCTTCTTTTAGGTTCTAATACTAAAATGACAAAAAATTTCACTGTTTTAGCAGCAGTAAACCTTACAGAGTGTCCTATCCAACCAGTCACTGGATTGATGGTATCAGTTCTAAGTATAAAGAATATATTTTTTATTTTTTTACTTTACTTATTCCTTAATTTAAAAAAGGATTTTTTCCAAATTACAAAAACAATGCAAGTCTATATCACCAAATAAAAAGGTATATATAAAGGAAAAGCAAAGTATTCCCTGTCCACCCTCCCCTACAAATATTAATAGCATTCGATTCCATTTTTCTTGTGCAAATATATCACACATGTAGAGATTTTATTGATTGGTTAGTTTATACTAAAGTAGAATCATGCTATATGCAAACTTTGCAATTCATCATCTAGCAATATTTTGTTATTTAGCAATATTACATGGTCGTTTTTACAAGTGAGTAGTTTTAATTTTAACCTTACCTTTTTTTCTTCTAATATCTCTTTGCATACATGTAGATCCAAGTAAATAAATTATCTAAATGAGATTATATTGTATATGCTATTTTCCTCTTTTTTTCTTACCTCCCCTCTGCCTTTGCCCTTATCCACTCTACCTGCAACAACCCCACTGCCTGCCCAGCCCTAGGCTGTCAACCTGATGT
>CAUYSK010076290.1:0-22097 GCA_963575035.1 Avahi laniger
GGGGTTAGGTAAGGAACTCTGCCTTTATGAACTTTTATTAAGCAAAGCTGGGTTTGCTTTTACTATAGCAGAGGAAACAAACAAAAAATGGTTTGTCCCTGGAAGACAAACTTTACACAAATTGCAAAAAAGAATTTTATATTTTGTCTTACTCGTTCATCAGAGCTCCTCAGCTGGAAGCCAGTGCTTTTCTTTTGTGTTCCTGAAGAAAAATAGCTAATAAACCAAGTGAGACAAATAAGAACCAAGCAGGGCATTGCTAGTTCATTCAAGAGTCTTTGTGTGCCATGAAGAAGATGTCTTCCTTTCATGAAGACAAAGCCCTAGGTCAGGCTCACGGTTGGGCAAGAGGAGTACAGGCAGGATTTCAAGTCTCTCTTACCTCCTTAGCCAGGTGTCTTTGTGCAGTGAACAGTCTACACGACCATACATGGCCGGCTGAGACAACATTTCAAACAAACTCACTGCAGTTCACCACTGGGAACTTTGTTCCTATCACGGAAGGCTTTCCCTAGGACCATTACTGGTGCCATTTCATAGATGCTTAGACATCCATTTCTCCAGTTATTTAATTATTAAATATTATTAGATGCCTATTATGCACTTGGTTCTATGCCAAGCTCTGTGGAAACTGATGGAAGAAGCAGACCTTAAAATGATTACAGCACAGTGAGCAGAGCTAGAGTCAAGCCTTCCAGAGAAGTTAACTTGCACACGTAACATTGTTGGGGAGATGGGTTCTGAGCTCCAATTTGGGATGACGATTTTAGTCTCTCCTTACTGGGGCCTCCATTTTATTTTGGCCTTATTTTTCAGGGCTTGCTACCAGCTGATGATGGCTTCCACAGACGGGATCTTGAGGGCCGAAATTCAGATTAGGGATTTTGGAGGATGGAAAGGCGATCTTCTGGCCATTTAAACCCCAGGGCTATGTTTTTGCCCTGACTTTTGCCCTTTTGCTGCCTTTCCTTTCCTTCACACACCCCAGGGCCTCATGGTTCTCTTCCATTTCCACCACCTACAGCTTCTGCATGGCTTTGCTCTCTTCCCCTGCGCCCTTGAGGAACAGAATACAGCTTACACCATCTCCCTCACCCTTCTTTAACTTCCTGGCAGCCGGCTCTCCTGACATTTCTGAGGAACACATGGAAGATTAAAATGCCCTGCCCCTCCCACTCTCTGGGACAACTGGAGATGGGCGTACCGGGTGCCAGTGGGTCTTCGGTTGAAGAGAAGATGGGGGAAGGGAATCCACAGGCACGCTCCTGTAGGTTATCTCCCGTGAAGCTCATGATAAGCAGGTTAAGACAGGCGTTATCTTCGTTTTCAGACAAGTTAAAACACCTGCTGGACACATGACTAGCCACCCACAGAGCTGGACTTGAACCCCACCCCTGCTCCTATTATTACCTCACACACTCACCCCTTCAGGAACTGAAGACCCAAGTGTGAAGAGTGGCCCTGCGATGCTTATCGTGGCTAATATTTATTGAAGGCTTCCTACATACCTGGCACAGCACACTAAATCCTCACACCAACCCTATGAGGTACACTCCACTATTAGCCCATTTTACACATGAGGAAACTGAGGCACCAAGGAATTACTTTATTTGCCCAAGGTCATATGGTTTTTAGGTGGTGGAGGAAGAATTCCAATCTAGGCAGTCTCCAGAGCCTGGGTGCTTAACCATTGTTTTCTGGGTGAACGTGGGTGCCTCACTCACATTCCTGAAGCATTTCTGTACCCCTGTTTGTCTCGAAGTGATGTCGACATGGGTCAAAAGCCACCTCTATGCAGTTACCAGACAATTCTGAGCTCCTGGGAACACAGAGAAAAGCAGGCTTTAGTGAGAGTGGGCTCCAGGTTGTCCCTGGTTTTGGTGCACAGGGGCTATAGAATTAGTCAAGTCTCTCTCTCTCTCTCTCTCTATATATATATATATAGAGAGAGAGAGATTGATTATGGGAATTGGCTCACATGATTATGGAGGCCAAGAAATCTCCCAATCTGCCATCTGCAAGCTGGAGAACCAGGAAAGGTGATGGTATAACTCCCAGTCAGGTCTGAAGGTCTGAGAACTAGGAAGTCCTATGACCAAGGGCAGGAGAAAATGAATGTTCCAGCTCAAGAAGAGAGAGCAGATTACCCTTCCTCCATCTTTTTGTTCTATTCAAGCCCTCAATGAATTGGATGATGTCCATCCACATTAGTGAGAACCATCTGCTTTACTCAATCCACTGATTCAAATGCTAATCTCTTCCAGAAACACCCTCACAGACACACCCAGAAATAATGTTTTACCAGCTATGTGGGCATCTCTTAGCCCAGTCAAGTTGACACATAAAATTAACATTCCTGACTGTCCAGGCAACCATCCAGTCACTTGATGACAATTTCTCTTAGGCATACCAGATGTAAAAGCCAGAGGGCAGGGTCAGTTACATTATTTGTGGGGCCCAGTGCAAAAAGCAAGAAAAGAGTACCAGCAAACATATGAAAACATAAGGCCATTTCCTTTCTTTCTTTGAATTATTAGCATAAATCTTACCATTCCTCTTCATATTGTGCAATGCCAGTTTTTAAATGCCAATATAAAAGCATTTAACTCATGTGGAATCACAAAAATTGCACAATCAGTATTTTGCAGCTCATACACACGTGTGTCTTGTTCTTAACATAACAGTGGAAATGAAGCACAAAACTAAACTAACCCAGTTGTTTTCGTTTTTTTTTTTTTCAAGACAGAGTCTTGCTTCGTTGCCTGGGCTAGAGTGAGTGCCGTGGCATCAGCCTATCTCACAGCAACCTCAAACTCCTGGGCTCAAGCAATCCTTCTGTCTCAGCCTCCCAAGTAGCTGGGACTACAGGCATGTGCCACCATGTCCGGCTAATTTTTTCTATATATATATATTTTTAGTTGTCCAGATCATTTCTTTCTATTTTTTAGTAGAAACAGGGGATCTTGCTCTTGCTCAGGCTGGTCTGAAACTCCTGACCTTGAGCAATCCACCCGCCTTGGCCTCCCAGAGTGCTAGGATTACAGGCGTGAGCCACCGCGCCCGGCCTAACCCAATTGTTTTTATTCCACTTCTTATTATGCACACTTTCTACCAACACTCTATGGTAACTGGCAGCTTCTGTAACACATTATCTTGTACTCGCTTTGAGTCTTGCTGAATTCCCATACATCATGGATTTAAAATTCCACATGGGCCAGGTGTGCGCTGTGCTCCTGTAGTCCCAGCTACTTGGAAGGCTGAGGCTGGAGGATTGCTTGAGCCCAGGAGTTCGAGTCCAGCCCGGGCATCATATCAGGACCTGTCTATTAAAATTAAAACACAAAATTCTCTGTGAGTAGATGACGAGGAACTGGGGCACACATATTGTGCATATCTCCTCTGTTCACACTCACACTCCACTGCCTTTGGACTTCACTTACAAAACACAATCAAAGATAAAATTATTCAGAAATTCAAGACAGTGATGGCAGAGCATTAAACCAAGTATGGGGTCCTCTGAGCCCAGGGCTTACGAAGCTGGCCCTGCCAGAGGGGACAGTAAGGATTTACTGAAGCTCGACCTTTTATTTTGGTGGGAATGCTGAGGCCAGACCAAAGTTAGGTGAGTCTTGAGTCTCTAGTGGAAATGCAGGACGTTCATAATCACCCCACTCTAAAATTCAAAGCTGGAAAGAACATTAAAAATTATTTAGAGGCTGGGCACGGTGGCACATGCCTGCAAACCCAGCACTCTGGGAGGCCAAGATGGGAAGATTACTTGAGGCCAGGAGTCCAAGACCAGCCTGAGCAAGAATAAGACCCCCATCTCTACAAAAAATAGAAAAATAAACTGGGTGTGGTGGCACTTGGGCAGAAACAGTTCTAGAACCCCAGGACTCATTATCAGCTAGTAGTTGGTTTAGATATTAACCTCTCTCACTCTTTTCCCTGTACTTTTCACAAAATTTTCAGAGACATTTAAAGGTAATGGACAAAGCTGTGGGCCTGGGGTTGATGTTTTGCCCTGACAATCTCCCTTGTATTGTATACATTTTTAATTTTCTGTATATTTTGACATCTGACAAAATATCTGGGGAGTGACTGCCTCTTTCTAGCTGGGGAGTGACTTCCTCTCCCAGGGTTAGCCAATTCTTAAAGGCTGCAAAAGGCTGGGGCAGGAGCTTGCCTTTGGTGTGCCAACTAACCATTCCAGAGCCACACCTTCTCTGTGTGGCCCTTACAACCCAGGAGAAAATATTCCTCTGTCCTAATCGTCCCAGGGCCATGTACCAGGCCATAAGGACCACCTCTATAGTTTAGAGTCCACTGAAATTATCCAAACTTGCCAATCCTAAACCGTTCACCCTGCCCTCTCTTTCCTTTCCTTTCCCAATAAGCATTAGGCAGTAGCCTAATGTTTTCCTCCAGTTCCTGTCTTCTGCCTCCTGACTACCCTGGTGTCTTTCCCATGTGGCCCTGTGTGGCATGGTGTGCCTTTTATCTCCAGAACCAGTGAGTATAATAAAATTTGTTTTCCTGGATCTCCCCTGTGGCTGCACCTGAATGACCAGCTCATAAAAAAATACAACACACCCCCATCCCCAAGTCTGGTAGTGAGGGCACCCAGCCAGTTTTATCTTTTGTTTCAAAAGTCTCCTGGAAAACATGACTACTTATCTTGTGTTTTCCTAAGTGCATATGAGGACTTGGGGCAGGGCGTCAGGGGTGAAATTATATCCAGGTATTGTTATTTGGAGAGTCTGGAACACTTTAAGATAGGGTTGGAGGTAAAATTCAAAAAATAGTTAAATCAAAAATGTTCATCGGCAGAGACACAGGGTGTTACGAATGCAATCATGGAGAAAGATTGTTTGGACAAAAATGCTAAACGATCCATATCTGGAAAGTTGATGTGATTCTGCTGTTATGAAAACGGTATTCACAGGTCAACATACTTTTATGCAAATCATGTATCACTCTACAGAACTCATCATTCAAAGGCAATATGAAACGAAATCGTCCTTCCTTTATCTTTGTCCCAGGGGACTTCCTGTTGACTGAAAGGATAGGTATGCACAAAGGCTTATAAGCATGAATTAAAACTTACGCCTTTTCCCTGAGGACCATGAGGCCTGGAATTCGGCCCTTGGGTGTATGAATAATGCAAACACACCCTAGGGAAAGGGCAACATAGTGGGTGGGTCTCTATCCACCCACACTCCTCGATGCCTCCTTTCCTTAACCCAGACCTGGGTTTGTTTACCAGCAAGCTAATTAACCTTTAAGACTTGCCATCCTAATCTGAAAATGAGGATAATAATAATTCTGACTTCACAGGACTGTTGTGACTATTGACAAGATAATGCATTTGAAGTGCCTGGCATACAGGAGGCACTTGATAAATGCCAACCCTTCTTCTTATTAGTTTCTGCCCTCTCTGAATTCTTAAAAGGCTTTTCACTGAGTGCCTCATAATTGAGCTAACTGCATGTTGTCTTACACAGTTTGCGACTGTTTCTTCTAGGTTAATCCCATCTTTCTCGTGCATCACAAGTCTTCTGCGGGAGACACTGTCTTAATAATATCTAAACCTGCTGCTTTACAGCATATAAAATGTGTCCACAGGTTTTCTTTTACATGTCTTTTGAATCCTCCACTTGCCCAGCCAATGGCTGATTATGGACGAGGCACTCTGAAATCTGCATGAACTGATGGATGGATCTTTGTCAGAAAGGTGAATCCCACCAGAACTTACTTCAATGACTGGAAATCACAGAGCTTTGCTTTGAAGAAAGAGCACGGTGCCTTTTCAACATCCTGAAAGAAAGCTTCTCATCTTGAGAATTTTAAGTCTGCTGGATTAAATACAAAACGATTATGAATCCTTCTTTACGGGAGCACTGTGGTAAAGTTAAAACGTACCTATGGCACACTGTTCTTTTTTTGAAGAGGAAAACACAAGACTTGCAATGGTACGGAGCTCATTGCTAAGCAACAGAACTAGGTCTGAACTACACAGGAGCAAAAAATTCTTCTTTGTTCAGTATAATGAAGAATTATTAAATGAAAAACACTTAATAGAATCCTACCTGCAACACTAATGCTCATTGTTTTCCAAAGCACTAATCAGAGATTGGTAACTAATTTTCATGGGAGTCTCTGACAATAGCTCACAGTTCTATTTTCTAAATGAAGCAGTTTGACACAAAGCTTTCAGATAATGAATTTTACGGAAGGCATGAATCTGACATCTGGATTAGAAGTCACGAATCCCTGTGTTCTAGTTTTAATCCAGGATTATAGAAATCTATCTCAACTAATTTCAATATTGATGGAAATATGTCGTTTATTGGCATAACTTAAAAGAGTGGTTCCCAGATGAACGTCATCTGGGTCATCTGGGAACCTGTTAGAAATGCAAATTCTTGAGCCTCATCCTTGTCCTACCGAAGTCAGAAACTCTGGAGCTGGGGCCCAGGGTTCTGCTTTCTCCAGCCCCACAGGTGATTCTGATGTAGTTCAAAGTTTGAGAACCACTGACTTCACAGGATCATGATCACGGTGTGAGACACGAAAGTAGAGAGTGGTGAGTTCAGTCCAGTTTGGTATTAGTGGACCATTTGAACCACTGTGGAACTGCTAACCCATTTTGAACTGGGGAAGAAATTTGTAGTGGTAACTCAGACAGCGAGTGTCAAGCAAATAGCATGCGGAATGGAGGAGATGCTTCACAGCAGACCTCACTTCCTGCCGAAACGGGAGCTGTCTATAAACACCTCCTGTGATGCTTAATTTTAGGTGTCTACTTGACTGCATTAAGGAATTCCTAGAAACCTGATAGAGCATTAATCTGGGGTGTGTCTGTGAGGACATGTCCAGAAGAGATTAGCGTGTGAGCCTGAGTGGACTAGGTAGGGAAGATCTGCCCTCAGTGTGAGTAGGCACCATCCAATCTGCCGGGGGCCCAGAGAGAACCACGTCAGAGAAAAGGCAATTGTGTCAATCTATCTGCTACAGCTGGGATACATGCTTCCTATCCTGTCCTCAGACAACTCCAGGCTCCCCAGCCTTTGGATGTCGGGACTTATACTAGCAGCCTCCTGATTTCTCAGAGCTTCAGCCTCAGACTGAGAGTTACACTATTGGCTTCGCTGGTTCTGAGGCTTTTGGACTTAGACTGGGCCACGCTACCAGCATCCCAGGGTCTCCAGCTTGCAGACGGCCTGTCACGGGACTTCTCAGTCTCTCTAATTGAATGAGCCAATTCCTCTCACAAATCCCCTCTCATACGTCTCTATCTATCTGTATATCTATATCTATATTCATATCTATGTTTATGTCTGTATCTAATCTATATCATCTATCTCCTATTTGTTATGTTCCTCTGGAGAACCCTACTACATGTTCCAATTGTTTCCATACAATAAAAAACGGGCACTGCTTCATATGGTCATTTGTCCATCCAGTATTCACCAGGTGACTACTATGGGCCACGAATTATGGTAGGCCTTATAAATAGCTGTTTGTAGTAAATTTGTGATATTGTGCCCAGTCAGCTGTAATAGGGTTATGCAGAATGAAGGAGAGAGACATTTCTTGAAGTTTAGAAATTAAACAGATTAAAGTAATAGGAAATAGGAACATAAATAGCTAAAGCTATAAAAATATGGCTAATGAAGTTTCTATATCTATGACAGATTAAAGATGACTATAAGTTCTTTGACATTTCTCCCACTGAGACGTGGAGTCTATTTTCCTTCTTGTTGGATTTGGGCTGTGACTGCTTTAACCAGTAGAGTGTGATGGAGGGACTCTATGCAGTTTCAGGCCTCAGCTTATAAGAAGACTGGCACCTTCTGCCTTGGTCTCTTGGAGCCCTGAGCTGCCAAGTAAGACATTTGAGCACCCTGCTGGAGAGGACAGGAGAAGTGCCCTGAGACTACATGAAGGAGGAGAGGAGTCCTGCTGGGCCCAGGCTTTCAGTTGTCCCTGTTGAGAAGCCAAGCTTGGGAAGAAAGCCAGACAAGCCATCAGATGAATATACCAAGTGAAACCAATCAATCAACACCACATCAAGTAGAAGAATCATCCAGCCAAGCCCTGACCAAATTTCCAACCTGCAAAGTCATGAAATATAATACAAATGGTTGTTTTAAGCTACTACATTTTGGGACAGTTTGTTTGCAACAGTAGATAACCCTGCATTTTAAACCATTGCTGACAGAGATGGACAATGCTCTGACATGAGAGCAGCCAGACAAGGACCCATGTAGAGCTATGAGGTATGAGAAAAAGCAGCAGAACTGGGTCAATGCAGTAGACCACACTTGAGTTAGGCTGTCCCCAAAAGCCCACTGAGGAGACACAGTGAGTCAACATCAGAATTGCACTATTTTTATATCAATATAGCAACATGGTTAAGAAGGCAGGGTCTGCAGTCAGGCCAACCTTGGGTTATAGCCCAGTGCTACCATTACTGGCTATATTCTTAGAAGAGAACTTAGAAGAGATTTTGCTAATATCCAATTTACTAGGGGAGACAGTAGACCTGCCTGTTGTGAAGATTAAATGAGATAATTCACATAGAAGTGTCTTGTCGCAGCGACTGGCTGTGCTGGTTCTGGGTCTGCTTGTCCTTGACTTTGTTCCTCATCTTTCCCCTGCCCTGCTCTGCACACTGAGTGTCCTGTCTGACTTCCAGTTGGTTCAGCCAGCAGGAGGCAATGGCAAAAGAGTGGAGAGCCAAGGAAGAAAGCTATTGTATGCCTAATCTCTTCTAACCTTTTGTTGTTCATTTGTATGCATATTTTTTTGAGTTTTATTTCCCTCATTAATCTTTTTTCTGAGAGTATAGTCCTTTGCATATCCTGGCTTTATGCAGGATGGTCTCCAATGCAGCTCCCCATCCTCCAAAGGTCCAAGGCTTTGCCTCTAGCCTTCCCCTCCCCCTGGCTACCTCCCCACCTCCACTCACCTCTGCTGAATTTCTAGCCCTATAATCTGTAGGTGGGTCTATCAGGTGCTACAGGGTCAATCACCTCTCTGGACTCATGCACCCACTCTAGTTATGGCCTCAGAGCAATTTCCTGATTTTTCTGTAGGATCATCTGTTCACAGAAGGGTAACTTTTATATTTTATCTTCCATTTTTAACATTACATAGCCTTAGGTTTTAGGATCTCTCCTCCACTATGTTGCCAGAAATGTTGAAACTATATTTAATGTTAAATATTTAGTAAACTCCACCATGTTTACTTCAGACTCTTGGCCATTTTGATAAATTTCTTCTTTATTTTTAAAAGTTTCTGTCATGGTCTGAATATTTGTGTTCTCCTCCACCCCCAAATTCATAGGTCAAAACCTAATCCCCAATGTGTTGACACTGGAAAGCGGGCCTTTGGGAGGTGATTAGGTCATGAGGGTGGAGTCTTCATGGGATAGGATTAGTGATCTTTTAAAAAGAGGCCCCAGAGAACTAGGTCACTCCTTCCACCATGTGAGGACACAGCAAGAAGGTGCCATATATAAGCCAGAAAGTGGGTCCTCCCCAGATATCAAATCTGTTGGCCTTGATCTTGAACTTCCCAGCCTCCACGACTGTGAGAAATTAAATTTCTATTGTTTATAAGCCACCCAATTCACGGCATTTTGTTATAGCAGCCCAAACAGACTAAGTTCCAAGTTTCAAAAAATGCTCCATGTATAATTAAAAGGAGGTACCTCAAGTAGGCAGATGCTTGTAGTCATTTTTCTGCTGTCTGAGGTAGCTGTTGGAATTTTGGATGACACAGTTCTTTATATAGAACTATCCCTCAGATTACAGGCCATTTAACATCCTTGTTCTCCAGACACCAAATGCCAGGTGCTTTCCCTCGTCATTATGGCAACCAAAAAAATCTTCACATATTTCCAAATGTCGGTACTTCCTGTTGAGAACCACGAGGGGAAAAAGTAGCCACTGATGGTGTCCATCAGCAGAACCCTTTCTGTTTGCATATGCCATGTGTTATAGTTGCATCAGTGACAATTTTTGAAGAGATCATTTATTAGGAATAAATAGTAATTTCTTTGGTTTTATTTTTCCTGGAGACATTAAGGGGAAATGATATCTATTACTTATAATATGGGAGATTGGTAACCTTGAAAAGTGTTACATAAAATAAAATATAAAGTCTAGAAAATATTTATACATGTGCACATCAATATCATAAACTCGGCATTATTTTGAAAGTTTGAAACCATGTATATTAACTCAGGTAAAACGGTTGAAAAGACCGTGACTGAGTTTCAGATGAAGAATTAGATTTGGCAAACGATGTAATGTCACTGTGATTGTCATCCTGCAATCACAAGTCACTTTGCCTTTCTGTGTTTCATTTTTTAATTTTTGTGAAATTAGAGGACATTTCTTAGTTCTTTTCCATTTCCAGAATTCTGTGATTATATGATATTGCACATTCTGTGTAATATTTTATATTTTTTTCAAAGAGATATCACATGCACTAGCTCACTTGATCCTTCTAAGAACACAATCCTTCTATATGTAAAAATAAATGTTTGTTAAGAAGTATTAACTTTGGACAGCTTAGTCTTAGAAAACATATCATAATCATTGTACAGGTTTGGTTGACAGTTCAGACGTTTAATAACTAACTAACTTTAAAAATGCTGTTTTGGATAATGTACTGCTATGCTTGCACGATGTGCATCTTGGGAAGAATGGTCTCGGATAGCCAAGAGGAATCAGGAGTCCAGTTTTGGAAAGATTAAGTTTGAGTGGCCTATTGAACACCAATGGCAATGTCAAGTAGACAACCGGATACGTGAGGTCAGAGCTAAACATTTGGGAGATTTTTACTTTTAGGAAATATTTAATGCAGTAGGCTGGATGAGAATGTTTAGGAAAAAGAGTGCAGTTAGAAAAGAGAAGAGTTTCTAGGAGTATTCTTAAAATATCAGATACCTATGACTCGTAACAAAACTTTACAGTAATAAAATATAGCCCTTGTAGAATTAGCCACATGAAAATAAATTGATAGGAATTTTTGACTTTTTCACATTCTTTAGTATACACAAATGGGGACCAAAAGTATGTCTGGTTATAATACACTGGTCTTACTCTCATTCATTTGTCCCACATTTTTGAGTGCCTACTGCAAGACACCGCATTAGGCACCACATGTAAAATGAAATCAACAGGACAGTCATGTTGCTGGTCAAACATTTATTGAGCACATGCTGTGTGCATGGTACTAGATTATTTGGGTAGAGACCACAAAAGTGGAAAATTGATTCTCTGCCCCAAGGAAAAATAGTCTAAACTAGGGGGGGAGAACAAACCACTCAGAAGTTTCCTTTTCCTTCTGCACATCTGATGTTCTTAGGCCACTAAGAGAAATCCATGTGTGTCAAAACAGATTTGGTGAAGGAGGCCACAGTCCATAACTCCTTCTGTCTTTTCCCTCCCTTCTACTTCTCGGCAGTGGGAGAGCTTCTCTGGGTAAAGAGAAACACATTTCAGCCCATATCATATTGCTAGTCAACTGGCGCTCCAAGCATCCCAGCATTCAAATTCCCATTATGTAAGAAGAAGAGACATAGAGAATCCATCAGCACTCTTAGTGGCTTATTTTTTTTCCCCCTGTTAAATCAAACACAGTCTCCAGTTTCACACTAATATTCACTATTTGTTAAAAACTCTATACTTCCTGTATAGCTGGTATGTGAGTTGGATGCATGCCCACTTATCAGCACAAAGGGGAAGGAAGGGAAGCACGCTCTTCTGGGCTCATGGCTGTATTTGCTTTATTAAGATGCAACCGAAGCTTTTGGTGGATTATTGTCAGAAAGAACAGCCTAGCATCAATCATGCTGAAATACAAATCGTTATATTTAGCAGTCATTGTCTAGTTTTTAAATGGACTTTATTAAATAACCTCAGATAAAAGCTTAGTTCATTCGACTACTTGGTACATTTACTGATAAGTCATCCTGGCAGATCTGTGATGATGTAATTCTGCTTGGAAAGAAACTCTCCGTAGGGTCCATGGTGAAGTTCTTTTGTAGTCAGTGTGGCCAGTTGGTAATGGAAATACTCAGGGGTGATGGTTTTTTTCGGGGTGAGGGGAGGGTGTTTCAAAATAATTTCTTCGTGATTTATGACGTCAAATTCTATGGTCTCCAAATACTTGGCCATATTCTTAAACAGTTTCAAACTTTTTTTGTTGTTCATTAAGAAACATCTTGGCCTTCTTTTCTGGTATCAGTGCAGCCTGCTTCTATGTCACCTTGCTTGAACAAGAATGGAAGGTTAGCTCCTAATTTGTTCACCACAAAATGTTATCAGTCTCCTTTATGCCTGCTATCTGAAGTGTATGGATTGCTCTTCGATCAATGGTATGCAAATTTAACCCAGTAGATATTCAGCAGAGAATTTAGCTATTAAATTTTGCCATCCACAATACTTAAGGTCGATTGTTACTTAGTACTTGAGAGAATCTAAATGGCATTCATTTACCAGTTTCTTTCAGTCAGTGCATGTAGCTATATCACCAGAAAGTCACTACCTGGACGGCATTATCTTGCGCTTTATATTAGATTACTACCAGAAATGTTATTTGAAGAACATTTTAGTATCATATGCCAAATAACACAAGAAAGTCACAGAATATTAACTCATCTGATGTTCCTTATGTAAAGAACACATAATAAATTCCTGCTTAAAATCAGTGCCAGGGAAATGTGAGTCCCTTTAGATGACTCAGTGTGTTTTATTTCTTTGAGATATGAGAGCTAGACAACACAAAGGGTGAGTTCTCGTTTCACTGTGAATGCCAGGAAACTAAGAACTTATTTGAGTCTGTCGTAATATCTTTAGGTGTCCTAATACCTTAAATCCTTAATTTTTCTTATCCGTCTTTTAAATGCATGCAGTACAGTTTTACAACTACTGTCACTGTTTTTGAAGAAAAATAGGAGGGGTCACCTCCTCAGAAAGGCTTTCTCTGAGGACTTGATCAAAATCAGCTCTGCTCTTCCAGCCCCCTGACCACTTTTTCTATCAAAGCACTTTTCCTTTATTGGACTTATAACAGTTTGTAACTATTACTTTTTATTTGTTTCCTTGTTTATGTTTATCTCCTCCATTGGACTCCAAGCTCCATGAAGACAGAGACTCTAGCTTTTTTTTAGGAGGTTATGCCCAGCTAATCCTAGCATGTAATCGATGTTCAATTAAAAAATTGTTGCTGTCAATTATGAATAATTATAATAATCCTAGTATTTATCAATCACTAAAGTCCTACAGCATAATATTTCAGACTTCTAGAATTATTGGAATATTAAATTAGTATGTGATAATTTGCATACTAATGTATTTGGCTCTTTTAAAAGATCTGCAACCTAGGTTTTTGCAAATAGTATCAGGATTTTTACAGTAAGCAATAATTAATCTAAGATAAAATGAGACAGAGAATTAAAGGAATCATTACAATTCATAACTTAGTAAAATAATAATCGATTAGTGCAGATGATGCAGATAATATTATCTACAGCACAATACCTTACTAAAAGTTTCAGAGAAAGAGGAGACATTTGCATATTCCAAGGTTTTTGTTTGTTTGTTTTTTATTTTAGGATTTACAGTTACAAGGATAGATGGCTATGCATCTTTTGACAAATTCTGACATTATCTTTTTGGGGAGGGTACGAGGAATGGAGACCACATGGAATTCTATGGCATATGTCAAGAAAATAGCTAAAATGAAATGGAGAGTAGGAATTTAGGCCCAGAATTTTTCATTTCTCCCTGATTATGGGAAAGTCCTTCTTAGCCTTCCTTTCCCCCTTCTTTCTTCCTCCCATCCTCCCTCTCTTGCTCCTTCCTTTTCTTAAATTGTCACATCTCCTTAGACTCCTCCAATCTCTGACAATTTCTCAGTCTTTCCTTGTCTTCTACGACCTTGGCACTTTGGAAGAGTACTTGGCAGATAATTTATAGAATGTCTCCCCATATGAGTCTGTTTGATATTTCCTTATGAAAAGACTAAGGTTATGAATTTTGGGGAGGGATATCATGAAGGTGATAAACCCTTGTTGTCATATCATATTGAAGCACATGGTATCTCCATGACTTATGACTGGTGACGTTTACCCTTGATCACTTGATTAAGGTGATGTCTGTCAGGTTTCTCTACTGTAAAGTATTTTTTCTTTCTTTTTATACTTCATTAGTTAGATGTGTGTGCTTTTCTTTCTTTTTTAACTCAAAAGTTTAAGAGTTGTTTTATTTCTAAACTTACAGAATTTATGAAAGCTATCCTTTTTTAAAATTTCTTATTTTATCATGATTGAATACATAGTTTGTATGCTATTGATTCCTTGGAATTTACTGAAGTTTCTTTGTGACTTGATTCATGATCTATTTCTGCAAATGTTTCAAGTATGTTTGAAAAGAATCTGTTTTCCCCATGACTTAATTTTCACATCAATGAAACAGGAAGAACCAAAAATACCCAACTCTTTTGATTTATTTTTTGAAGGTTGCAAAACCAAAGACCAATTGAAAGTCAGAAAAATACTACACTTGGTCTTTTTGACTCTTTCTTTTGAAAACTCACATGGGTGTATCTCGATACAAGTAAACATGCTAGGGGAGAGAGAAAAGGAAAATATTTGTCTTTCTTGAAATTGGATTTGTTGCCACTGGGTAACAGGTGCTTAATCCTCTATGGGGGCACAATTCCAGCCTACAGAGAGGAACTGGCCAGAGCGGAGGAGTAACCACCTGTGAGAGTGAGTCTGATCTGTGTTTGGTTCCTTAAAGACCCTTTGGCCTTAAATATTTATATAAGTGGAACTAACCTTTGGTGTGCTGATGAGAAAGCTGTATGCTATGGTGGGGTGGTGGTCCTGGAACAGGCTAGTTGATGGCATTTGGCTAGTCAATCAGAGCCAGCCTCTTTGTTTAGGAGGCAGCATGAACACTGATCTGCATTTGCCACAAGAAAAGGAATTTGATGGGCAAGAGCTTCATCTTATGGATTTAAGTCAGATCCTTAATGGCCAGCCCCTCATGTTGTTTAAGGGGATGTCTCGTCCCTTGGTGACTGCACTAACTCTCCTCATGCGGTCTCTTGTCTTGTTTTCTTCTCTTCTGTGACCCTCACAGATTTTACTGTTGACTCTCCACCTCCTCCTGGACATCATCGGCAAGGCTCACCTTCCAGTTCTCAGGAGATCTCAAGCCTTTTCAAATTTTATCACAAAATGTTCAATCTTGTATGGGTGTTTATTGTGCTATTTGTTTCAATTTTTCTGTATGTTTTAAAATTATCAAAATTTACATTAGAAAAAATACACTTATTTTTCCTCTCCAAAAAGTTAGTATAGATTGAATATCCCTTATCCAAAATGCTTGGGACCAGAGTGTTTCAGATTATGGATTTTTTTGGATTTTGGAATATTTGCATATACATAACAGGATATCTTGGGGATGAGACCCAGGTCTAAACATGAAATTCATTTATACTTCATATACACCTTATGTACATAGCCTGAAACAATTTTTTTTGATATTTTAAATAATTTTCTGCATGAAACAAAGGTTTGACTGTGTTTTGACTGCAACCCATCATGTGGAATCAGATGTGGAATTTCCCACAAAAAATTTTGAATTCTGGAGCATTTCTGATTTGAAATTTTTGAATTAGGGATGCTCGACCTATAATCCTCCACTATTGGTGGAGTTGCAAGGGGTCTGCACGTTCTTTGGATGAAGATAGAGAATGTTGCTAACACTTGTCCACACCCAGAAGGGAAACCTCACAGAGAAAAGGACAAACATTGTAGAGCAAAAGAGGAAGAGGAAGGGAGCAAAGACAGTTCCTGGAACTGAAGAGTGGGAGGTGGCATCAGAATGATTTGCCAGTACTGTTTAGCTGTCATTGGAACAATAGTCTCTCACTAGACAGGATGGTATGGTGTACTGGAAAAAGCATAAAATCAGAAGAGCCTGGTTAGAATTCAGGTTTTGCTCTACGTTAGCTATGAGATTTTGGCTAAGACAATTGGTCACTCTGATTCCACAGTCTTTACATATGCAAAATGCCAATACATTCATGCTTTCCTTAGAGAAGGGGGTACATTCTGAGAAATGCATCATAGTATGAACAAAACAGAGCGTACCTACACTAACCTGGATGGTATAGCCTACTACACACCTCGGCTATATGGTATAGCCTATTGGTCTGACCACTGTCACATATGCAGTCCATTGTTGACTGAAATGCCATTATGCAGTGCACGACTGTAATAATAATACTTGTCGCATATGTAAAAACACTGTCACTAATGGTGTAATTAAATGGTATAGTGGCACGGTAAGATTGTAAACTGGATAAAATTGTTAAGTTTTGAGGAAGAAGTTTAGAATTGCTCTCCACTGATTTGTTTATAAAGATATTTTCATCTTCCATCAGAGATGCTGGTTGTGAAAACCTTTGTAGATATTTGATATTTGATAATAACTGAGGAGATTTTTTTTCTGTACTGTCAACCAGTTTTTAGCAGGCATGTGACTTTCTGTATATAGCATCCAATTGATTTAAAAATGAATCAATGAATGTATTTACTGGTCAGCTGCCTCATTTTACAAAGGAATTTGAGGAAGGACATTCAATTTGACATTCTATGTCTCTATATTTGGTTCATGCATTTTGTCTTGCTTTCCAAACTGAAAATGTGGTTGATATAGTAGATTGGTCTTCAGTATCAGTCCTTCCTTATTTTTAGGGCATCTTTCTGTGTTTCAGAAGCTGGACAACTACAAACTACATGCCCCAGACATCATGCTGCTAATGTTCTGCCTGCAAAATTGGTCTCACGAATTGCATGTTGCAGAGTCAGATTTGCAGGTGCTATTTTGTGGCTGTTGGCAAATACAGCTGTGGAGACTCAGGCTTTTCTGCAGCAGTGTTCTACTGTCCAGTTAATTGCTCCGATGGTGTAAAGAGGAGGTTGGCGATGTGTAATGGTGACTTCTAGGAAGACTCCATCTTCCTGATTGTGGCCAGAAGCCAATGTTGTCCAGGGAGTCATCCTTGGACTTTCAACCCTTCTCCAGCCTTTCCAATGATTATGAATGTCTACAATTCCCTCTGACGAATCCCTTTCTGTTTAGAGTAGCCCACTGAGTGCAGCAATGGAATCCTGACTGACTGACTTGTAAACTCCTTGCAGGCAGGAAGACTTGCTGTAAAGAAATGACTTTTAGTGGAGGGAAACAGACAGTAAACAAATGAATCAGTAAAAGTTTTAGTTAGATGGTGATGTGTGCTATTGATAAAAATAAAGCTGGTAAAGGGAATGGGCAATGTAGGAGATGAGTGCGGACATGTTGCCATTTTAAAGAAGGGAAGGAAAGCTAATCTCTACTAGGGTGACTTTTGAGCTGCCTGTTATGTCAATTGTGTGCAAGGCCCTGGTGGAGTTACTGGGTTAAAATGCAATGATCCAATTACTCCTTTTTAAAAAATTTGTGCCTTTTTTAAAATTTCAAAATATCAAAGAGGTACAAATGTTTTTTTTACATGGATACATTTTATAATGCTTAAGTTGGGGCTCTTATTGTGCCCTTCACCAGAATAGTGTTCATCATATTAATACCCGATAGGTAGGTTTTTTAACCCTCTCCCATCCCTCCCTTTTCTTGATTTCCTACAACTTTTACATCTGTTTGTGTCCATCTGTGCCCTAGCTTTCAATTATGAGAGAGTACAGGTGGTGCTTGTTTTTCCATTCCTGAGCTAATTCACTTAAGACAATGGTCTCCAATTCCATCCAAGTTTCTGCAAAAGACATTATTTCATTGCTTTTTGTGACTAATACTCCATGGTGTATATATACACCACATTTTCTTAATCCACTCATAAATTGATGGACACTTAGGCTGATTGAAAGTCTTTGCCATTGTGAATTGTGCTGCAATAAACATTCAAGTGTGCGTATCTTTTTGATAAAATGACTTCATTTTTTTTGGGTAGATACCTAGTAGTGGGATTGCTGAGTCTAATTGTAAGCCTACTTTTATGTCTCTGAGGAATCTCCATACTGTTTTCTATAGAGGTTGCACTAATTTGCAGTCCCCCCAACAGTTCATAACTCTTCCTTTCTCTCTGCATCCAAGCCAACATCTATTGTTTTTTGACTTTTTAATAATAGCCATTCTGACAGGAGTAAGGTGATATCTTTTCTTTTATTATTTATTTAAATTTGTTTTAATTTTATTTTTTAAAGCCCAGACAAGCAGTTGGAGTTAAGGTGATATCTTATTGTGGTTTTAATTTGCATTTCTCTGATAATTAGTGATGTTAGGCATTTCTTCATATGTTCGTTGGCCATTTGTCTTCTTTTCAAAAATCAATTACTCCTTTGCTAAAATAATCCCGGTTGAATTGTTTACCCACAGCAAACATGGCGGAAAAAGCTTCAATTTGACCCTTGGGTACCCAATAAAATGGCTACAGCACTTCCTGTGCTTGCCCTCAACAAAGATGGCGACAGTACTTCCTGTCTGGGGCTTTCGCCTTCAACAAAGATGGTGCTTATGGTACACGTTCCCTAACAGTCTGGATTCCGGTTGCAGTTTTTCCCTCCCTCCCAAAGATACGTGGTTGCAGACGTAAGTAACAGGAATCCATCTTTTCTCGAAAGTCCGACTCTGTGGAGTCTGCAACCTGGGCCCTGTGTGGCTTCCCCGCCCCCCAACTTGCCGCATTCCGAGCCCGGCTGGGGATGGGGTGGCGGTGGTGGAGGCGGCGGCCCGCTCTCCCTTCGGTCCGCTCTGAAGATCATTCCCAGCACCCCCTCTCTAGTCACTCAAGTTGCCCCAGAAATCTCCCGTAGCTCTTCCTGTTTGTGATACACGCGGGTTTCAGTTGCCGAGGCAGGGGATTTTTAAAAAGTTCCAAATGGGTGCTCATAGCCAAATGTGGACACCCTCCTCCTCACCTGCCACCTCCTGAACTTTACAGAGGGCTGCAAGGGGAGGATCGGGTGTCGCCCAGCCGTGGTTGTACTGCCTGTGGGTGTCCGAAGCTCCATCTGCCACCCCTATCCCTCCTCCCTGTCACTTAACCTTCATTGCCAACACACAACCACACAACAGCTCACTCATGCAGTGATCATGGAACTGAGCTTTCAAAACGCGCTACTGACCTGTGCTGGGGTGTGAGGTTTTTTTGTTTTTTGTTTTCTTTGTTTGTTTGTTTTGTTTTTTTGAGGGGAAAAAAAACCCATTAAATGCCCTGTGCACGTGTGGCTACGGCGGTGTTGTGATGGAGATTCCGAATTCTTGGTGGGAAGGAATGGAGTCTGTGTCTGTATATTGTATAAGGTTCACTGTAGACTAGGTACAAACACTTAAGATTTTTCTTGAAGGTGATGGTTTTCTCTTAGTGAAAAGGATCTTTAAACTCGGTACCTGCTGGTCTCTGTCCCCCGTTCCTGATCAGGTTCTGCAAATGTCCGTGGTCGAAACCTCCCCGTTAGCAGTTTCTGCAGTGGTGGTTGTGCGGTAGCACTGATGAAGACACTGTTGAAATAAAACCACTGTTTCTTCTCTAACATGTTATAATAAAATTAATGCTGTTCTGTAATCCTCAAATTAAAAAAATACTTTTTAAGCAGGGTCTCTGACCTGCTCTTCCCCCCACCCCACATCTCTTTATTGAACAAGGAATTGAGGTAGGACTCCGTGAGTGAAAGGCAAAAACAGAAAAGATGATTCATCTTGAGTGCTGTTGATTACGTTCAGGAACATTCGCGATGAACTTGGCTTGGCTTAACAACCACGGATTAAACACTGTGGCCTGGCACTCTGCTAAGGTTTGAAGATGTGCCTGACCTTAGGGAGCTTACATTGCAGTGACACTATCTTTAGGGTCACGTCAGCATTCCTGTAATGGGAGCTGCGATTGTGTCTCTTTCCAGGGAGAAATGGACTCCAGAGACAAACAAGTGCTTCGCTCACTTCGCCTGGAGCTGGGTGCAGAGGTTTTAGTAGAGGGACTGGTTCTTCAGTACCTTTACCAGGAAGGAATCTTGACGGAAAACCACGTTCAAGAAATCCAAGCTCAAGCCACAGGCCTCCGGAAAACAATGTTGCTGCTGGATATCCTACCTTCCAGGGGTCCCAAAGCATTCAACGCGTTCCTAGATTCTCTCCAGGAATTTCCCTGGGTAAGGGAGAAGCTGGAGAAGGCAAGGGAAAAAGCCATAACTGAGCTGCCTGCAGGTAGGCCTCAAAAAGATCACTTCAAACCAGTTCTAAAATGTTGGAACTATGCCCTTTGGATTTGAAGTTGGTATTTAAGGCAGGGCAGGGGTCAGTGGTTGATGAAAGCGGGTAAGGAGTTTGGACTGAAGGGACGTGGTGTTGGAGGGACAGGATGAGGAGGTGGCATTAGGAAGTGGAAGGAAGGAAGGAAGAATGAACCATGACTGGGCGGTTGAGGAGGAGCTCAGAGAATACATTTAGCAATGCTTCCAGGGAAACTTGGCATGTCACTTGGGAGGCATGTTCTCATCAGAGGGCCAGGTCGTATCTCAGCCCTTGGCGTCACGAGCCATTTGGAAAGTGCAGATGGGAAAGCAGGCATTCAGCCTACTGACAACTGATTTGTGAGGTGCCAGAGCTACCAGCTGGAAAAGGTCAGATTCACGGAGGAGCAGACAGCCTCTAGGAAGGCGTGCCCTGCACCTGTCCCTGGGCTGTCCTACGTGGCCAAAGGGGATTATTTTGAAGGCTGACTTAGTTTGTTTTTAAAGGTTATTGGTTTAAAGTGTCCCTTTTAGTTTGGCTTTGTTCAGACACCTGGAGTATTTAATTTTATAAGGGCGGTAGTTTGGGGGAGAGTCTCATTTTGATTTTAAGGAGAATTGAAAACAGTAGAAGAGAGAAACAGTTCTGGTGCTATTAGCTTAGCTTGTAGCAGGAAGAAGATGTGATATGAAACACTTGTTCCCTCTTAACACCTCCCATGACTTCTACATTTTGCAAAGATGGAGGAACAGAGAACTGAACTGGCAAAAAAAAAAAAAAAAAAGATAATTGAGAGTTGACCTGCAAATGTTTAACTGAGTTAGGAAATCAGCTTTCTCTGGGGTTTCTGACAGCAGTGATGTAACTACTCCAAGTCAGTGGGCCCAGGACTCTGTCATTGCTGTTTTTTAAATAACGGCATCACTGATTCTGAAATAAAAAGTAAATTAAAAAAAAATATATATATATATACCAATAGTAAAAGACCACTTTTGTTATTTTTGCTCCAGGGACCTCATATTTTGATTGATTTTTCAGACCACACGTATTAAGTGATCATGATTAATTCTTCTGTTTTTATTAATGATGTATGTCTGAATATCTGATCAGTATGAGATAGCCAGTTAACTTAGGAAGGCCTGGTAAACTTCCAGTAGAAAAAGGAAAAATATTTTCACTCTTAGCATGGCCAAATTACAGGTAAATGTATGTTTCAGGCTTTTTGAAATATTGAAAATAGCTGGCTTTGAGGATCATTAGAATTCTCAGCTTGGATTGTCCTTACAAAATTAAATACTCCACATGTCTGAACAAAGCATATCAAAGATATTTCTACCACTTTATGGAAAGCAGAATAGATAACAGAGAATTGGAGAAATGATAAAGAATTATTGGTGTTTTCCTGGCATTTGACTTAGAGGTTCCTCCTGGTAATACATAGTTGGAAACAACAAAACAGGCAAACTGAAAGCCTTTCGCTATCCAAATATTTAATTTTCTGATCATTTTGGGTGACATCAGTAGTACCGTTGTACATCACTCAGAGGTGTAACCCCATTTTCATTTCTTCAGATTCATTCAGAGAGCAAGAAAGAATTACAGTGTTGTCATCAAATGATGAAAGTTACAGAGAAGCCAAGAGAAAAATAGTTGTTTTTTTTTTTAGTTTCAGAATTTTACAGAGGTACATATGTTTTGGTTACATAATTTGCTTTTGTACAATTTGAGTCGAAGTTATAAGTGTTCTCTTCAGTCAGTTAGTGTGCATTGTACCCCAA
>CAUYSK010076291.1:0-31260 GCA_963575035.1 Avahi laniger
CAAGACCCTGTCTCTACCAAAATAGAAAAAATTAGCTGAATCTCCTTGAGCCCAGGAATTTGAGGTGGCAATGAGCATTATGATAATGCCATTGTACTCTGCCTGGGGTAATTGAGTGAGACTGTCTCCAAAAAAAAAAAAATCAAGAAATAGCAGGCCAGGCGTGGTGGCCCACGCCTGTAATCCTAGCACTCTGAGAGGCCCAGGTGAGTGGATCGCTCAAGGTCAGGAGTTCGAGACCAGCCTGAGCAAGAGCGAGACCTGGTCTCTACTAAAAATAGAAAGAAATTAATCGGACAACTAAAAATATATAGAAAAAACTAGCCGGGCATGGTGGCGCATGACTGTAGTCCCAGCCATTCAGGAGGCTGAGGCAGAAGGCTGAGGCAGAAGGATTGCTTGAGCCCAGGAGTTTGAGGTTGCTGTGAGCTTAGGATGACACCACCGCACTCTAGCCGGGGCAACACAGCGAGACTCTGTCTCAAAAAAAAAAACAAGAAAACGTTAGCATATAATTTGGGGGGATCTGCAATGTCCTGAAGCTCTTAAGCAATCTGCTTTTTAAGGGCTATTGGGGGCTTTAATGATAGGGGCTAGTTTTTGTTCATTTTTTGGACCCCTCCCTCGCCAAGACTTAACAGAAAATAATTTTTTTTTGCATGTAGAAGGGACTCAATTAAGTTTGTTATATTCTCTCTAGAAGAGGGAGAATACAAAACAAGGCACACAGGCAGAAGGTGCAGATGTGGCACAAAGATGAGTTCAAATTCTGAACGCAGATGAGTAGGAAGGCATGCCTCTGGCAGAGGTACTGGAAGGTGAGTTTCAAAGGCAGAAAAAAATCATGCTCGGGAGCTCCCCAGGCATAGAAATGGAGGTATGAAAGGAACCCAGAGGGGTCCATCTGAGTTGCCTATTCACCCAACTAATTTCTCTTTCCTTTCCTTTATTACCCTTTTAACAACGTGTAGTTACATAACTAAGAATTTGTTTATTGCCTGTTTCCTTCTCCAGACTATAAGTTTCACGAGAGCAGGACCTCGTCTACTTCATTTACCACTGTATCCCCAGCACAGAGCAAGAGCCCGCTAAGTATTTATTTGTTGGAGAAATGAATGCACGAGGAGCCTTTAATCTAGAATGAAAAGGGGGCACCCACAAGCTGAGAGCAAAGAATCCCGCTGGGAGATGACAAGGGCGAGCTTGTTTGCGGGGGTCTCTGAAATGAGAAGACCAGATGGGTGGAGTTGTACCTCCAGGAAAAGCGTGAGGGAGAAGACGGACAGTGAGACAAGCACAGGGGAATGACAGCTCCGTGGGTAGCAGAGGGTGGATGTCAAGCGGCTCTGTGGGAAACTAGAGGCGGGGCGATGGTATCACGCATGCGCAAGATCAGCCTCTTCCTAGACTCCCTGGTGCGCCTGCGTGCGCGTGCACGAGGGGTCGGAGCGGAAATTGTGCCGCGGGGCCGCGCGTCCGGGCGGCGAGCGGAAGTGGGTGTGAGAGCGGAAGTGGCCGGCTAGAGCCGGGGGCTGGGCGGGGACCGGGCTTCTCGGTGAGGCGGCAGTAGCGGCGGCGGCGGCTCGGCAGGCGGGTTCAGGCTTCTGGGGCCAGGTCGGTTGGGTGGGTGGGTATCTCCACAGTCAGTGCGTGCGTGGGCCAGCGCGTGCGTCTTCCCCCTCCCTCCACCCCGATCCCTTTCCCCTTCTCCCTTAACCTCCTACCCTACCCAGACCCCCTCCTCAGGGGGCAGCAGGGCCGTTCCCTCACTCCTTCCTTCCCTAACCCACCCTCACCCGCCCTTGTTTCTCCTTCCCCTGCTCGGGGCAGCCGCCGCCATGATCCTGCTGGAGGTGAACAACCGCATCATCGAGGAGACGCTCGCGCTCAAGTTCGAGAACGCGGCCGCAGGGTGAGCGCGCGGCCGGGGGTGGCGGTGGAGGCAGAGTTGACCCCAGCAAATCCCCAGTGGGGTCGTCCAGCCCCCCAGACCTGGAGGAGGGAGATGGGGGGCCTGGCAGGGTGTAGGGGCTGCCCCGGCGGGGTAGACGTGGGAGGCGATTGGGCGCGGCGGGGTGCGGGGCAGAGATGCGTGGGGAGAGGCTCGGAGGAGGGATGCGGAAGCCGCGAGCAGACAGGAGAGTGCATGCCAAAGGGTTGGAAACCTGTAGGACGTGAGGGCAGCTTGGGCTGGAACTCGCGCTGGAGGAGCCTACTGCCCTCTGGGGCAAAAAGGGGACCCTTCCCTCCGTATTCCCCGACATTGTTCTGAACGCAGAGAGAGCCCGTTTGGAATTGGGTTGGAAAGAGTTTTCAGGAATTCCCAGGACTGGAGGAAGGAAGATGCAGGCCCAGATCGCCCCCAGCGTTCTAGTTGCCCACCCCCATGTCCTCTAGAAGAAGCAGGAGGGAAGACTGAAAGCCGATCCAGTCTTGCAGCCGGAAAAACGCGATCTCTCTAGTTGCCCTTCCCTGAACCCTACCGTGAGAGATACTGGCCATTTTGTTACATATTTCTCAAGCAAAGCTAAGATCCACACCCCTTCCTTATCTTTCTTTTGAGGTTCTAATGCTTTTTCCCCGCCCACTCTCCTTTATCTGGTTATCTTTTAAATTCTTATGGGAGACCCTTGGTCTTTGATTTCTTCTGTGGTATCCCTGGCCCAGTTAACACACGTCAAAATCTCCAGAATCTATAAAGTTCTGAGATAACCTTTCCTATGATTGGTCTTTTTTAAAGATAAGCTTAGAGCATATTTCCAAGGCAGCCTTCTCTGTCAAACACAAGAATTAGTAGAAGACAAACAACCTCTTCCCCCAAAGCTGCTTTGCTTTTCTTATATATTTAAAACATGAGCTGAGGGTTTTAGCTTCTAGTTTTTGGTGGCCTGTGGCCAGTCCCGTTGCCCCATTTCCCCATCTGGGAGGATGGAGCTTCACATCTTGGTTTCACAGTTGAGGAAATAAGTGCAAACTGTTTCTGGTGAACTGGGAAGTAGTAATAGGAAAGTACTTGAAGATCCACAGATGAGAGAGGATTGGTGGAAGGGAAATTCTAAGTGGTCATAATGCACTTGTGGCTTAAAAGGCATTGTAAAAAAAAAAAAAAAAGAGTGCTAACTCACTGCTTAAATTGAATATACTGTGTGTCCTGTCACTTTGATAAATGTCACAGATTTTTGTCTGTAAAACAAAGCACTGCTTTCCTTGAGGTAATGTGTGCAGGGAGCGGTACTGTTTCCTGCCAGGAGCTGCAGTTGCTTATATTTTAAGCTGACTTGCTTTTTTCTTATCTTCAGCCCCTCTTACCAGTTGCTTTGCATTTTAAATACTCAAGTGAATCAGCCCAGGTCTTATTTTGGGTGATTGCTATGTACTTTTTTTGAGCAGTGTAGCACACAGGAGGAAGTTGAATTAACTTCTGCATTTTCACAACTGATCTTAATGCATCCTCAGGTCCAGACTAGCAAAGAATGAGACCTGGGTGGTTATAAGCTGATCTACAAGATAAATGACTGTGTATTTTCAAGTAGAGGCATGCCTTTTACTGTGGGAGTATGTTCACATATCTATTTGTGTATTAATAACTTGTGATTCCAAAATGTGGCCCATTATTCAGCTCTTTTTCTTTTAGAAAATTATTCCTAAAAATAACAGCTAACCCTTTCAGAGGGATTAAAGGAGGCCCTCAAGTCTGGAAGGCACAAATTATAGCTTCCAAGACATTTTTTACAAAGGTGTGCATTGTAGCAAAGTTGAATGTGGGCGGGGGCAGGTAAGTTTCAGCTTTTATTTTGGACCATCTGGCCTTTGAGATGTGACTTTCAATAAGTGAGCTCAAAATATTCTGCTGAAAATCTTTGAAAAGATACTATGATATTGTGCCTAGTAGATAGGGCTTTCCTGGTGTTAGTTTTAACACCTAGCAGAAGCCTAAAACAAGTGTAAGTTTTCAGGCATCCCAGTAAAATGAGGCAGGAGCAAAGCAGTTAAACATCTATCAAGGCTCATGCCTACACCAGAACTTCAACAAAGCCTTGCCTAGTGTGATCATCATAAACATTTAAGGGATTCTACCAGCACTCAGCACCAGGCAGCAACAGAAAAAGAGGGCCTTTCTGAGAGCCTGTTAGCTAAGTTATGGAGGAGCTAACGGGTGAGAAGTGTTGGAGTGGAAATCAGAGCAAGACATTAAAGAAAGGGAGTATCTTGGAGGAGAAATCTTAGAGATTTGAAAGGCTTTGCCAGTGTGGGAACCTGCTGGGAAATGTCAGCTCCACCCTGTGTTTTACGCTTCTCAGAATAAACCATTTGGGGAAAGTACAATTCAGAGCAACTTTTCCAGAACGTGTCTTCCAGCTCTGGGATGTCCAGTAAGATAGCCATACATGTGGCTGGCTAAATTTAAGTAAAAATTAATTAAGGTGAAATAAATTTAAAATTGAGTGCCTCAGTCATGAACCACATTTCTAGTGCTCAGTTGCCACGTGTGGCTAGTAAGCTGCTGTGCTTGTCACAGATGTGGAACATTTCCATTATTGCAGAAAGTTCTATTGAACAGCACTGTTCCAGCTACTGAAAAATGAAAGCATGAGATAGTCTTAAAAATAGTTCTGTGCCACATACTTCAAAGTGCATTGCATTAATTTTCCTTTTGAGGCTGATCTTTTTTTAATGATTCCTCTTGGATCATCCTGCTGAATCTTCTTGCCTGTGACATCCTACTAAAGGCTAAACTTCCTTCTGAGTAAAGCAGTTCTGTCATCTAAACTGTTCAAGAACACATTTGGTTATGATAACCTTTTAATTTGGAGGCAGTTCAACAAAGCCTACGTTCGTTCTAAACAAATTGCTTTTTACTCTTTCCTGTCACACTCCTGGGAGTGGCTTATTGAAACGATCCATATATCCTCACAAAGTGGTAATTATAGGTAAATTGTCTTCCCAACAGCCTCCAAACTGAGAGAATGTGAGTAGTTAAAAAGCTATACCCCAGCACTGCAAATAACCTCATGCACAGGTCTAATCAACAGCATTGCCTTTTCATTTAGGAATTCTTACCCAAACCCCTGATTAAAGCAGAAGTAATCTGGCAAATTAATTTAATTCTTTTATTAGTATGCACACCAAGAACCTTTTCAGCCTCAGAAGCTAGGCCTGTGGACTTAGCTAGAGTCTGGAGTCCAAAATTGAGGAAATGCTGTCAGATGCAAATTGCTCTTGACTTTAAGTGTATGCTGGCTCCTTGCCACGGCCTGTGCACATTGTGGGGAGCTGTGATTCAGTGAGGGGGAGTGAAGCTTAGTAAGCAAGCAGTGCCAGTTGGGGTGGGCGAGGATTGTGGGAAGAGAAATTTGAGAAAGGCATAAATTATATCTTGCTGATACCTTGTTCTCATTCCCGAATATGCTGCATATGTCCTCAGAGAGACAGGCTGGTTTGAAATGATCTGGAATTAGGACATTGTTTAACATTTAGAAGAAATGAAATATAGTGTCCGACTTGCTAAGAAGATCCGGTTGGTCTTTTTACAAGTCATTATAGTTGCACACTGCTGCCTGTCCTCTGGCCTCCTTGGAACCACTTTGGGCATGAAGCCCCAAAAGATGCACTCCGCCAAACCGATGACTCGTTAAGGGCTGGGGCTAAAATTTTAGTCATTTTTGTTTTGCCAGCGTCCTCATTGTGTATAGAGTCAGCTCAGTAAATGTTTCTTGAAGGCATGAATGAAGCCATATAGAACGATTCTTGGTTTCTTTAGGAGCTATCACTTTTCTGACATTGTGTGAATCAGCTTTTAGGTCTCTTTTTCTCCATATTTTTTGAGATATGGCTTAGCAAAGGATAGGACCACCTCTCACCTAATATCCATTTTTGACTGATGATTGACATTCCAGAAGCTTCCTTAGAAAAAGGATGGAAGAAATTTTTTTCTAAGGGATTTTAAGAATAGCTCTTGAAACCCATCTGAATGAATTGAATGTGTTTTAGTCTCTTGGACTATCCAGTGAGTAACTCTGAGGACTTACCCAGCTGGCTTGTTCTAGGATTCCAGACATACAACAGTCTGGCACTAGTGGGAGTCCTGTTTCTCCTTGTACTGCTAAGCAATTCCTGATTCAGGGAGTTACCACAATCCTAAAACCTCTCCCAACCACAGTTGGTCTCCTCTGACTCCACCTAGAAGAAAAACCAATTTATCACCTTCTCTGAACCAGGTATTGTGCTATATGCTTTAAGACTGGTTTCGTTTAACTTCAAAATATGCATCTTTTGTGACAGACAGTAGATCCCATTTACAGTGGAGAAAACTAGAGCTCTTGGGGGTTGGGGATGGTAGGCTTTGGGTAACTACTCTGTGTCAAGCACTGTGCTAGGCATCCTTCACTGTGATTCTTGTCCTCTTTTATCATGTGACACATAGAACATGATCATGTTCTTATGGCACATTTGGGTAAATGGTCTAGCCTAAAGATCCTGCCACTGACTGCCCTAAGGGATATGGGATCATTATCTCAGCGTATCTGTAACTTAAACAGGAGACACTGGTTGGGAAACTTTGCTGTATAGTAGTCCCTCATTATCCATGGTTTCACTTTCTGCAATTTCAGTTACCTGCAGTCAACCATAGTCCAAAAATATTAAATGGAAAATCCCAGAAATAAATAATTCGTAAGTTTTAAATTGTGCACTGTTCTGAGTCATGTAATAAAATCTTGCACTGTCCCACCCTGGACATATCCTTTGTCCAGCATATCCACACTGTATACACTACCCTCTGTTTAGTAGCTGTTTCAATTATCAGATTGACTATTGCAACGTTGTGATGCTGTGTTCAAGTAACCCTTTTACTTAATAATGGCCCAAAACAAGAGTAGTGACGCTGGCAATTTGGATATGCCAAAGAGAAGCTGTAAAGTGCTTTCTTTACGTGAAAAGGTGACCTTGGTGTTCCTCAGCTAGGGTTTGGCACTATCTGCAATTTTAAGCATCCACTGGGGGTTTTGGAATGTATCCCTCACGGACAAGAGAGGACTACTATACATATATCATCTCAATTAATCTTCACAGCAACCTTATAGGTCTTTTTGCCCCATTTTAAAAGGAACCTGAGGTTCAGTGACACTTGAGTTATGTTGCCTGTGGTCACATAGCCAGTAAGTGACAACTTAATTGAACTCTGGAGGGCCTATTTTTTCTGTAATTAAACTCATTCCCAGCATCTGAAACTTTCACAGATGGTTAATAACTTAACCATTTGTCATTTTGGCCTATTCAATGACACACTTTCCTCCAGGCCAGTCTACTCTTGTCTCCATGATTTTAAACCACAAAACTAAAATAACAAGCACCTGGAGAAACAATCGATCCTGTTACATGGGATATTTCACACTCAGTCTCCTTGTTGGAGCATGGAATTCTCTAACTCCCAGATGACTTCTCATGAAGTCTCCTCGGGCCTAATGCTCTGCTCAGCAGCCTTTCTCCTCTGCATCCTTTTGTGCAGCTATAAATAGTAAACTAAAATATGGCAGTGATTTGACAGATATTCCTAAGTCAGGCAGCAAACCACTTAGGATTGATCTCGTGACTTCTCCCGCTGGGGAGAGGGTACTTTATGCCTAGAGAAATTCAAAATTTCAGAGAATCAAAATATTTGTGCCTTGGAACCCTAAGGGTTATTATGGTTGATTTTTCTCAGATCTGGTGAAGATGTGGGAGAGTGAGGAACTCATCCCCCCTTGACTAGTTAAAGCCTAAAAAAACGAAGAAGAAAACTAAATCACCTACTAAGTGATGGAATTTACGAGCTTTTATGAACTCCTGACTCTTTGGCACAGCCAGCCTTCCCCAAGAAAATATGCTTCAGTGCTTCCTCCCGTTGGTCATCCTCTTGATATTTCATTCAGATGGGCTGTGATGAACGTTTCTACCTCTTTGTCCTTTGCTCTTGTTTTCTGGAGGTGAGAAATGGTTTTTGGCCATTCATTTCCTTTGTTTCCTGGCTACAATTTCAAAATAAAAGCTCAGAAGCAATTTAAATTATCATCTAGTTCTTTTCTCTTACTCTGGACTCATTGCTTCTCCATAAAACCACTTGATCCTTCCATTCTTAGAGACACCCAGCAGGCTTTTCCTAAGTCAATGTGGATGGCTTTGAGAAGCAGGTGGAACTTTGTATGTGATTCATACAGGCTGATTTTCAGAAGGCTAGTATATGCTTAATACAAGCCAGTTTCCTTGAAAAGTATTGTTTGACCTCTGTATCAGCTTTTTAATAATCATAAACCATGTTATATATTCCATTGTTTCCCGGTAACTCTGGAGGGCAACTCAGTCTTGGTTCCTTTCATAGGTGAGGAAGCAGGGACAGCATAAGATATGTACTTGCTTGAGAGGTCTTGAGCAAGTTAGGCAAAAATAAATGTGGAAGTGTGTGCATCTTGTCTGCTAGCCCATAAAGCAAAGTGGAATCATTGCATTATAGGCAGCAAGCAGCAGTCTTCATTTGTTTCCTGTCATTAGCTTTGAGAAGAAGAGGGGATGACATAAAGTAACTTTTCACCAAGGGTTAATTTATCGTTGTTGTTTATAGGTAGAATGTAGGTCATGTGCCAGGCTAAGCTGCGAATCACACAGAAGATATTAGGTAGTCATTGCCTTCCAGGATACTTTATTTCAGGTCCGTTCTCTTGCCTTATCTGTAGTAGTTCCGTGAGGTAAATAGGTTCATTTACATTCTTTCATTTTATTGATAATAGGTGAGAAAACAAAGGCATTCGTGGTGTTAGTTTGTCCCAGAACATGAGCCTGAGAACGCTAAAGTTGTAAAGTTGACGTCTTGACTATTCTCAGTGGTTTCACAGTGTCATTTTGTGCAGCACTTTTCCATGTAAGTGCAGGGCTAGAATTTAAAAACAAAACCAGGATAGAACCAGAGGGCTTCATGAAGGTGAGAGGTGAGTACTTTGGTGATGTAAAGGAAGAGGGAAAGATGAGTAGAAAGACTTATAGATGGTTTTCGAAATGGAATAAAACTTGCTATTTTGTTTTACAGCCCTTTCACTTCAAGCAAATTACAACTGTTCTACTTTCTGTAATACTTAGCCATTTTCCTGCTGAATGTATTACTCCTGTCACCATGTCCTGTGGGGGAGGCATTGACCCAAAGATGGCATTTTGTGGTGCACATGTACAGACATGTATTTATGGTGTTCTTAGGGAATTCAGAATTGAAAGTGAGCACCAGTAATGGCTAGAGATTCAACAGCAGGTGAAAACAAAAGCCATAGCTATCTTTTCTTTATCTTCCATTTTAAACAAGTCCAAAGGTTCAAGGGCATGAAAAAATGAATTGTGTGCTCTCACCGGCAGTAACCTAAGATTTATACAGAGTGGTCTGATCTTAAGTAAAGCTCAGGAGCCTTACCAGTTCCCCTTGAACGCGAGCAGCAACACAGTTATCTTAACCAAGGGCCCTTTTGTTTTGTTTTACAGAAACAAACCAGAAGCAGTAGAAGTAACATTTGCAGGTAAGTGTCTTTTTTCTCAACCTTATTAAGAAAGGTATAATATAAAAAAACAGAAAATAAAATTGTTCCTAAAATAAGCTTTGACATTTTGGGTACTATCCCTTGTCAAGTCCTTTTGAGCTCTTTATTACAGATGACCATCTCATCTAGTTAATCCACTGATGACTAACCATGTAAAGTTACCTGCTGATATTTTAGAAGTTTGGGTTTAATTTATAATACAGCTAAGGCTTTTTTAAAATTAAGAAATATTACATTATATTCTCTTTAAGTAGCCATCAATCTTAGTTTACCTAATACTCAAGTAGTGGGGAAACAAGGGCATGCTAAAGACCTGTTCATCAAGTCAGAGGGACATGTTGCTGCTTTCTATGAAGCATTAGGCATGGGAGTAGTATCGTGGTTATGTTTTTTAAAAACGTAACCTCGTATTCTTTATCTTCCAAAGATATAGTCTGAAGTATTTATGAATGAAATGATTTGAGGCTAGGATTTGCTTCAAAACAAATTATCGAGGGGGAATGTCTAAATGAAACAAGAATTAGCCATGTATTGATAATTCTTGAAGCTGCATGATGGGGATGGGAGTTCATTATACTGGTTCTTTCTGCTTATATGCATGTTTAAAATTGCATCCCAAATAAAAGATTTTGAAAAAATTCTTTCAGCACCCAGCTGTGATTAGGTATAGCTTTGTAGGCTGGTCTGAGTGCAGTGGTGTTTACAATTAATTAATCACAACAAGTTACAGATTTCTTTGTTCCTTTTCCACTCCCACTGCTTCACTTGACTAAAAAAAAAAAATACATTTATAATTTTAACAAAGAGCAAAGGGATGAGTATTCAGTTCTTTCTCAGTTATTTCTGCTGACTTCCCATGTGGATTTAAAATAAGTGCCATTTTACTTACATGCTTTCTTATAATGGGTCTGTCTTGTGGCCTACAGCAAGGTAGGTGCTTTGAGATATCATTCCCCATTCCCAAGTTCAGCAGTCTTATTTGCTTTCCTTACAGATTTCGATGGGGTCCTCTATCATATTTCAAATCCTAATGGAGACAAAACAAAAGTGATGGTCAGTATTTCTTTGAAATTCTACAAGGAACTTCAGGCACATGGTGCTGATGAGGTAAGTTCCACATCATTTTCCTTAGAACTCTTATTTCCTCCTCACCTTTTATTGGCAGCTTGCCACTCATAGGAGATCCATGGCACTAAATGACCCCCGCTGGCACAGGCCACTCCGGACAGCTTGCTCACCTAACTAGGGGCTCTTCACTCGACTCCCGTAATGATGTGAAGAAGTGTTTCCCAGAAAAGGTTTTAGCTCTTTGCCTGCTTGCTTTTTATCTTGAAGAATAAAGATGTTCTCTAATGAAAGCTTAATAACTTTATCAAAATCTTAAAAGAATTTGCCATTTTTCAAATTATACATGCTACCAAGATTTTATAAAACAGTGGAATCAAAAACAGCTTGAGTTCTCCGAAAACATAGCAAAGAATACTTTTCCTTGACCGGTACAAAAATAGCTATTGCAAGAATGAGACAGGTTCTGTTCTATTTTTGTAACATTATCAAGGCAGATATATAACTTCTGGCTTGTTTAAATTCTGTAATCTTAGTTTCTCATTCTAAAAGTTTAGGTACAAATAACTTTGCTTTAAATTTTTAATTTAGTGTTTTTTAGAGCTGACCTCTCTAAATGTCTGTTCTTCCTTATAACTACTTTAGGGGAAATAAGAAGGGATGTCCAGACATTATGAAACTCTTGATGGCTGTGCCTTTTTCACTGGCTTCTTTCAATAGCTAAAGTAGCAGGTTTGGTTCCTGTTGAACTATATTTGCTCTGGGGAGAACCATTTATGGAAGAAAGAAAATGCTATTACACCAGTGTGTACACGTTGTGGTTGAGTCTTAAAGCAGGAAGTATGACTCAGTTCCTGAATCAGTTTTCAAATATCTTAGTTTTAACAGACTAGGTTCTATTTAATCTGTTGAATGAAGATACAGCCATTTCTGTATTCTTTCTGAAAAGAGTAGTAGCTTTTGAATTATTTAAAATTTATGTAATAAAATGCTGTTTGTAAAGGAATATGATCAAAAACTTGACAGTTTTTGTTTTTTTTTAATAAAACTAAAATTGGTCTGAACTAAACAATACCCAAAGCCATAGGTAGTTGCTTCCCTTAGTTAATTCAAATGCAATTGATTTGCCCCATAAGTTCAAGAAAGAAGAAACATGTAGAGAATTTGGATTCAGGGTTATTTTACTGGAAAAAGAAAAGTTTCAGGAGGACAACCGAGTCCTTTATAAAGTTTATGAAGGAATATTATGCGAAAGATAGTGGCTAATTCTTCTTTTCACCAGATAAAGAGCAAGAAGAAACAAGTGGCAATAACTACCCAGAAAGAAGACTTAAACATACAATTTTTAAATTGTATAATCATTTTCCTGGACAATCCTCTCTCTTTAAAGATCTAGATGCAAGCCAGGCCTGGTGATGTACACCTGTAGTCCTAGCTACCTGAGAGGCTAAGGTGAGAGGGTTGCTTGAGCTCAGGAGTTTGAGTCCAGCCTGGGTGACACAGCAAGACCCTGTCTCAATTTTCTCTTTTTTTAAAAAAAAAAGATCTAGGTACAGTGATAATAGTCCTGGAAGGGAAAGGAAGCGTTAAGCTAGATTTTTTAAATCTCCTTTCTGTTCTGTGCTTTTCTTACAATGGAACTCCAGAACACAGTGTTGTTCTTGTAGCTACCTCAGGGATCAAAGAACCACCTCCACCCACTCAAGTGGAGTAAGTGACATTCACAGTGTTGGAGCAGAGTGCACACAGTAAATGACTCCTTGGGTTGGTTAAACAGTGACCAGCCTGTGATAACCACAGGAAGCTTGTTACTTTGTCAGAGGCCCTTTTCAAAAGCAGAAAGCCTCTGCTGCTGGGATGAGAAGGTCTAATGGTGATGAGTGTAGGTTGCCTCCACTCACCTCCTTGTGTCAGATTGGGAGAGAAAGCACAAATTCAAAAGTGAGTCATAGTTAAAATTGCAAATGAACAGGAAAGTGTTGGCTGGTTTTGCCAAAGGGAGGGAGCAAGGGAGTTGAGCAGGATATAAATTTGGCACTAAGTTCCTCTTAGATCTCGAAATACTAAATAAGTAAGCTTGGAATTAAACCATATCTTAGAGACTGTGGTTTCTCCCACGTCTGATTTCCCCTTCTTCCTAGTACCAGTAGTACATGCAAAACAGAATTGTAGCTCAGAGGTAGCATGATGGTTAAAATTCTTGTGGGATATGCATGTTACTTTTTCCCCCCAAACTCCTTAGGAGAAGTGGTATATGGGACACCTGAAGGTCACCTCTTTCTGTGCCACCAACAAACTCTGTGACCTTAAATCCCTCCCTTCAGTTCCTCTTTTGTAAAAGAGATACCTCACAGTGCCTATGTGATCACCAAATAGGAACTACACATGGCATTACTTACCTTTTGCCTTTGTATAAGCAAGTGTAATCATTGATTCATGCTTTGAGCTCTACTCTGTTATCCAAATTTTGCCAGTTGGGAATTCCTTCCAACTATAGGAGAATGGTTAAATAAATATGTGAAATACTAAGAAATTATTGTTCAATGGACTGTTTACAGCCCATTACTTAAGTTACTTAGAAAGAATATTTAAGAGGGATAATTTTTTCAAATGGGATATAAAACAGATGATTTGTTCCTATTCTTTTTAATACTACCTAGAGAGTACCATGAAAATAAAATGACAAGAAAAACATTGATATTTCTTCAGATATTTATTGCACGTTCCTGTGTGCAGGTGTTGCTCTGGGCACTGCGAACACAGCAGTGACTAAGACAGGACCTGCTCACGTAGAGTTTGACTCTGCTGCTACCTGTGTTCAGTGCTTTTCTCTGGCTAATGAAATTCTTTAAAATAAGCACGTATAACTCTTAGCACTAAAACGAAGTTTGTGCTTTTCTTTATTTTTAATTTGGTAACTTATTAAGAGATTAAGTACTCTCTCCTCCTCTTTTTGGTATCTCAGAAAATGCTAAAGGATTATAAGTGTGTTTGTGGTGCAGTAGTGTTAGAAATTGAGTGAATGCTTACAGACAAAATCCTGCAGCCTGTTGTACTACTGAGTTTTTAGTATGTAGCTCTCAGTTTTAACTTCTTATGGAATAGCGATGACACTTTCCCTCTCTAATTATGAGTTTTTAATGAGATTTATTAATAACCCATGTCTGTGTTTTGCCTTTTTTTTTTTTTTTTTTGAGACAGAGTCTCACTCTGTTGCCTGAGCTAGAGTGCCATGGCGTCAGCCTAGCTCACAGCAACCTCAGACTCCTGGGCTCAAGCGATCCTCCTGCCTCAGCCTCCCGAGTAGCTGGGACTACAGGCATGCGCCACCAACGCCTGGCTAATTTTTTCTGTATATTTTTAGTTGTCCGGCTAATTTCTTTCTATTTTTCAGTAGAGACGGGGTCTTGCTCTTGCTCAGGCTGATCTCGAACTCCTGAGCTCAAATGATCCACCCGCTTCAGCCTCCAAGAGTGCTAGGATTACAGGTGTGAGCCACTGCACCCGGCCTGTTTTGCCTCTTAAACGTATAAAAATATTATGTGCCAAAAAGCTTATTAGATTGTTAGTGACCTTAATATTTATTTTCTTTCTATCCTAAATAACTGCCTTTGTACTGCTTAATGTGTCCCACACAACATTTAAGTCAGAACTATTCCTTTTAAAATAAAAAATTTGTTTCTTAAACCATGTCAGTCTAGGAGCAGTTTCCACTTGGTGAAGCAGTCACACTGGCAGAGGAAAAACAGGAAGATATCTCAGTCTGTTTTGTGTTGGCTATAACAGAATGCCACAGACTGGATAATTTATAAAGAAAACAATCTTATTTGGCTCACAGTTCTGGAGGCTGGGCAGTCCAAGAGTATGGTGCCAGCATCTGGCAAGGACCTTCGTGCTTTGTCATCCCATGGCAGAGAATGGAAGGGCAAGAGAGCGCCAAACTCTCTTTTTTAACAAGTCACTCTTACAATAACAAACCCACTCCCCTATAAGGAGAGTTAATCCTTAATCCACTCATGAAAGTGGAGCTCTTACGGCCTAAACACCTTTTACCATCACAATGACAATTAAATTTCAATATGAGTTTTGGAGGAGACATTCAAACCATGACAGAAGGTATAAAAGGATCTTTTGTTTTTTCATTTATTTTAAAAAGCTGAAAAGTAGCCAGCAGTAAGTATTGGTTTGGGGAAAAAGACATGTAGAGTATACAACCTTCTGTGGACCCACCAATATTAATAGCTGGCTAAGATTCCATTGTCCATTGTCTTTTGCCTGAAAAACTGTTCATACACTAATTTTATACAAGATTAGTAGGCTAACAGAAATCAGTTCCCAACATTTCCATTTTTATCTCTTCATTCACCTGGGTTGTGTTAGTGGCTTATTCTGTGCTCAGTCGATAACTGACATAATCTGTTCTCTCCTTTGTATTTGGCATCCTTCTGCTCTCTTGAAAACAAAAGATAATTAAGTACAATATAAAATCTGGAGAACAGAGAACATATAAAGGGTGTGGTTGGGTCCTAAAAGAGTACAGGAAGAGCTTTCATTGAAAGATCTAAGGTAACCTTTTAGATTCTAATCGCAGTTCTATGAGTGGCCTGTTTGGTGACTTAGATAAATCTGCTTCCCCTTTGTCTCTAGTTTTCCATCTACCAAATGACAGTTAGGAAGAATGCTGGCTTATGAAGAGTTTAGCAAGTACAGTGCTTTAAAAATAATGAAATTATCCTAGCCTTTTGTAATGTTTGGTTTTTGTTTTTGTTTTTGTTTTTTTTCCTAGTTGTTAAAGAGAGTGTACGGGAGTTTCTTGGTAAATCCAGAATCAGGTATGTAGCTACATAAGCAACTGTGGAATGATGTGGGAAGAGATGTGTCCTGTTGGTATTATCCTTTTTTAGCCAAAGGATTTTGTTTAAATATTACTCATTTTACAAATATTTCTGTATAAGCCCAGTTCCCACTCCCTCCATAAAAAAATAGCTTTTAAGGGGCTTTACTTTGTCCTATGTGGTACACAGTGGGATGTACAGAATTGATGTATGGTATTTTTAACATTTACTTCATGGGGCCAAGTGACTCTTCCTTAATCTTCCAGCTAAAAGGCCACCTTTGTTTGCTCATGGTGATTAAAATGCCTTTGAGAAGACTGAGCAAACATTGATTCCCACCCTCAGCTTCCAATAACACCTTTTTCTGCACACTGCATATTTGGAGAAGGAAGAGGAACAATCACAACACTATTCTCATATTTTCAAATAACAAAAAATGTCAGTCCTCTCTTTAATCCAGTCTTGTAATAGATAATCTCTGCATTCATGGCCAGAGGAATTGAAAGTACCATGTCATCCTTGAGTAGAACAGCTATGTTATACTGCTTCAAAGGCAGTTTAAAGTGGGAAAAGCAAACAGCGTTTTCACCCCAGTGATTCAGTGGTACGTCTCAACTTCTGAGGCATTTAGTGGGGTCCCAAAGTGAAAACCAGGTAGTATGATCATTTGAACTTCCGCTAGCTTATTTCCTCACCTCGCCTTTTGACATTTAACACTGAAGGCTTTAAGAGGAATCAAGAAATTTAAGAAAGAAACAAACAGATCCATAACAGAAAGATCACATTGGGAGTCTTGGGCATACTTGTCACAGCCGAGATCCTAACATGGAAAGTTTATGTTTCTGTCCCTGGGCCTTCTCTTCTACTTTATACTAAAGCACAGACATTGCCAGATTGCAGGCCCTGTGTTCATACAAGTGCAAAGTATGAAAGTGTATGAAAGTAGCATCTCTCCTATTTTTTAATAAGTCTGTCTAGGCAAGTTTGGAAAACTCAGCAGGCTATACTAGATTTTTACTTCTCTTCATCGTCAGTATGATATATTCATCATATCAGAAGCCTTACTTAAAGATAAGCTTTAGCTTAGCCATAGTTTTATTGGGTTTATTTGACTTCCTAAAACTAGCAAACACCAGCTGTAGATAGTTTCTTTTTAATCGAGTCATCTTGTACTCTATGTGCTTATCTGGTTTTTATATACCCAAAATGGAATGATGATTTATGTTATTTAATATTGGAGTGCCAAAAATGTGCTAAACATTATCAGAGCAAAGATTTAGACAGCCCATGCTCTCAAAGAATATCCACAAAAAAACACAGACCTCAGGAATGCTCTTGGGGAAAAAATAAAATAGTAATGCAATATAAAGGTTTGAGATATTTGGAAATGTGAGATTCATACAGTTCTGGTAGAGGTATCTCCATCAGTTGTCTAGATTACAATATGAAATGATCTTCAGTAATACACAGATATTCTTGTAAAAACATCTATAGGCTTTTCAGCAGTTACTAATCATTCAATTATTTAATCAAATGTTCTAGCCCTGTTCCCTGGAATTCATAGTGGACATGCCATAAAGAGGCAGAATGGTATTGTGGTCAGCAGACTTGGATTTCAGCCTCTGTATTGATGACCCAGTATGTTCTACGCACTTTAAATACTGTACATTCTTTTAATGTTCACAACGGTCTGCCTCATCTCCTTACCGCCCCCCCCCTTTTTTTTTTAGTTGTAGAGGTTAGGCAGTTTTTCAAGGTCATAATGTAGCAAGGTCAGGATTTGGACCCATTTCTGTTCAGCTCAGAATAGAGTGACCCTACACTTGTGTATCGTACTGCATTCAACAAGTCACTTTGCCTCTTTGAACCTCTTTTTTGCTCTGTAAAATGAGAATAACCTTATCTGCCCTGCCTACTTTAGAGAATTGTTATGGAGATCCAATGAAGTAAAATACTAAAAAAAAGAAACTTTGAAAATTTTACCCTGTATTCAAATAAAAACTATTGTGAGGTATATATGTGAGCAGATACTGTGTTTTTCTGCACTGCCTCCTTTCACAAACAGTTTGCAATGACATGTAACAGGGTATGTTTTATTATGAGAAAGCTCTCCAGCTGCTAACCATGTTGACATTTGGCATGTTACACTATCAGAGAAAAATAAGTGATTCAATAATCCCCTTCACAACTGTGGAACACTAAATTTCTAATCAAAATTTCCAGATTATGACTCTTCTCGCATTTCATATTTGTAATCAGTCACCTAATATTGATTCAAATTTTTCCTTAGCATTTGTTAATTAGCTATATATATTTTTACGGGGATTTTTTTTTTTTTTTTTTTTTTTGAGGCAGAGTCTCACTCTGTTGCCCGGGCTAGAGTGCCGTGGCATCAGCCTAGCTCACAGCAACCTCAAACTCCTGGGCTCAAGCAATCCTGCTGCCTCAGCCTCCCGAGTAGTTGGGACTACAGGCATGTGACACCATGCCCAGCTAATTTTTTATATATATATTTTTAGTTGTCCTGCTAACTTGTTTCTACTTTTTTTTTTAGTAGAGACGGGGTCTCGCTCTTGCTCAGGCTGGTCTTAAACTCCTGAGCTCAAACGATCCGCCTGCCTTGGCCTCCCAGAGTGCTAGGATTACAGGTGTGAGCCGCCACCACTCCCGGCCTGTTTACAGGGATTTTTTTAAAGAATATCACCTCATTTTGTACTATGAGGTAGATGGAAATAGAAAACATTCTACCTGAGCTAAATGTACGGACACTGAGACAAATGTTATTAAAATGTTAATTTTTCTTTTTTTAATTGCCTCTATCTCTGTTTACTTGGGAGAGATTAGTAAGCTTTTTTTTTTTTTTTTTTAAATATAAATGCTGGATGTTTTCTCCCTCACAGGATACAATGTCTCTTTGCTATATGACCTTGAAAATCTGCCTGCATCCAAGGATTCCATTGTACATCAGGCTGGCATGTTGAAGCGAAATTGTTTTGCCTCTGTCTTTGAGAAATATTTCCAATTCCAAGAAGAAGGCAAGGAAGGAGAGAACAGGGCAGTTATCCATTATAGGGATGATGAGACCATGTGAGTATAGAATTCGGTCCTGAAGCCCAGGTGTGGCTGTCACACCAGGATGGCACTTAACTGAAAGAAATATGGCTCAGTCAAACCTAAATTCTGTTGTATGAACCCCCTTGAAGTGTTTTCTCATAAAATTTCTTAAGCCAAGGTGTATGTGATAAGGGAAAAAATTGGCCACTTCTGCTAGTCTCCAGATACTGAGAGTTAACAAAAAATGAAAAGAGAATCTAATGCTTTCTCTTAAGGAAGCCATCCCCAACCTTTTTGGCATCAGGGGCCAGTTTCATGGAAGACAATTTTTCCATTGATGGGAGTGCATAAGGAGCTCTGTGGCCCAGTCCCTTACAGGGCACAGGGGATAGGGGACTGCAGCTTTAAGGCACCACTATTCTAAGTCCTCTTTAAGAGTATATTCTGGATAATCAGGAGGCAGAAGGTGACCTTGGATTCTGTGTTATTGCAACTCTTAAGATTATCTACATACTATGAGTCCTGTATATAAAGAAAGTTTTAAAAAATGGAGTTCTGAGAATCACTCTTTTCCATGTCATACTGTATATACAAGTTAATAAAATCTACTTTTGGTAATTTCCATCTCCTGCCTCTCTCTTGGGGCGTGCATTTTTTACATTGACTTTGTGGCCATAAATACCTAATCTCATTTGGCACACCTTTGTTTTATGAATTAAGAGATTTATGGCTTTAGTCTTCTACTTCACTTGATCAAGTTATTGACAAAACCCCATTCTGATGCTGTACTTACTCTCGTGGGTTTTGTTCCCTTCAGGTATGTTGAGTCTAAAAAGGACAGAGTCACGGTAGTCTTCAGCACAGTGTTTAAGGATGACGACGATGTGGTCATTGGAAAGGTGTTTATGCAGGTACGGAGTAGCATCTTGGAGGGAAACCAGGGCATGGTGATTTATACCTTTGCACCAAAACACACCATAATTATAGAAAAGAGAACTAGCATCTCTATTGATGCTGGAACTTGTTGAAGATTTAACTAAACAACCCCCACAGAATTCACTGAATGTTACGTTTTTTCATAGTGGTTCTAGTCTTTTGCAGGACAGGACTAAAAGAATTGAGTATGAAACATACTAACTATGACTGAGTATTAAGTATTCTTCCTACCATGGGGTCTTTAATCTAAAGCTTGGTTGAGTTTCCTACCCTTTTGTATTTCCTCATATTTCTAGCAAGGTCTGCTCTTGGCGTGATTTAGTCCTAACGTCTTTCCAGAATGGAGTCTGTAGCAAACTCTTAGGTGGTAAATAATGTGTTACTGGGTGGAACTGTTGACCTAACAGAGGAGAGACAGAGCATGAGTTGGGATGAGTCACCATAGAGTGCTTCTCTCAGAAGCAGCCCATCTTCTAAGAAGAATAATGGGCGTTAACAGGACATTTTCTAATTGGCTTTTTGGTGCAGTTGCACTCGGGTCATCAGACACCCCTTGTGGCTTTGTCATGTCATCTGCTAGCCAATTGGTTGCTGGCTCTGGTACATAAGAGTTCATTGGTGGGATGGTATCCAGGCTGGTTTCTTTTGCAGTGGGTCAGCATTCAAAATCTAGTACAGTGATTAAATTCTTTAAAAACTTTAATCCTTCATCCCGTTCCTTGGCAGAGTGATGAAGATTTTTAAATTCTGAGACAGAATCTCTTTTGCAAAATAAAGTTGAAAGACATCTGTGCTTAACAGTCAGAATACTTTATGTGTAGCCTTCTAAGTGGCTAGGGAAATCTTCAAAAATGATATCCTCAATTTGACTCATCTCTACTGGTTTTTTGTGTTTTGGCTAATTAATCAGAAACTCTAGTTTAGGAGTCCCTATGCAAAAAAAAATTGGAATATTGACACTTTAGCATTTGCAAGGACTGAACATGATGAAAAAATATATATGTAGCTACGTATCTCTTAGATCCTAAAAGTAAACCTCTAGACCGGCGTTTCATGTGTTTTTATGCAGAATTGACAAGGGATAACTGCAGTAGCTCAGAAAATGGACGAAATCCAGACTAACAGACTAATTTTAAAAACTATGAAGTGTATATTTAAATTTGGCTAGTTTTTGACCAGTCTTCCATTTTATTCCAGGAAACAACTTATTTTTATACTTTAAACAGATCTTATCTTGGAGAATTTACTGGAGATTTGTTCCTTAGGGGAATTTTGGAGGCGGGATTTTGAGACAGGGTCTCACTTTGTTGCGTGAGCTAGAGTGCAGTGGGGTCATTGTAGCTCACTGCAATCTCACACTCCTGGTCTCAAGTGATCCTCCTGCCTCAGCCTCCTGAGTAGCTGAGACTACATGTGTGCACCACCAAATCTGGCTAATTTTTCTATTTGTAGAGACAAGGTCTCACTTTTACTCAGGCTGGTCTCAGACTCCTAACCTCAAGCGATCCTCCACCTCCACTTCCAAAGTGCTAGGTTTACAGGCATGTGCCACACCGTACCTGGCCTTTGCATGTGAATTTAAACTCGTCCCTCAAGGTACCCGTGGTTGGACACTTAATCTAAAAGTCAAAACAAAGCCTCTTTTCCCTGTTTGCATTAATAGTGTTTCTGGTTAGTGACTCCTAACCAGAGTGAAGTGCTGGCCAGCTGGTGTCTAGGAACGTGAAAAGGCTATGCTCAGAAAGTCTTCTGCCCTGCCACCCTTTCCAAATTTGGAGGCTGGAATAATTTAGAAAACTGGACCTTTGCTGGTGTTTTCCCCAAAAATAAATTGTCTGAGTTTTGTCCTGGGCCTAGAATTTTAAATTTCTAGAAGAAAGGAGACTGATGGATGCCTGGCACAGAAAGTCATAGCCTAGGAACATTGAAGTTCCTCATGGTTACTAATGTGCTTGCTGTGGGCCTTTGTGGGCTTTCCCTTGCCAACATGCACATCCCCTGATCAGCATGCAAGTCCTGCCCTGGTCATTTGGCAGGCAGGCTCTGAGGGATGCTTACTACCTTTAGGAAAAAAAGGAGTTTATTCCTCACTCACATGGGTGTCCTCCTGCTAGTGTTGGTGTATTATGATTATAGGCATACCAACTAAGTGCTGGAGAAAGTCTGGTAGATGGCATCATTTTAGCGCTCATTCCATGAAAAGCAGTAAGTCCAACAGTTACGCCTTTAGAAATTAGCTTATAATGAACTAGAATTCTTTTCATATCATAAGATCCTAAAGTCAATCTAGTAACTAAGTAACTTAGAAAAGTTAAATGGAGGCCGGGCGCGATGGCTCACACCTGTAATCCTAGCACTCTGGGAGGCCAAGGCAGACAGATCGTTTGAGCTCAGGAGTTTGAGACCAGCCTGAGCAAGAGCGAGACCCCATCTCTACTAAAAACAGAAAGAAATTAGCCAAACAACTAAAAATATATATATATATAAATTAGCCGGGCGTGGTAGCGCATGCCTATAGTCCCAGCTACTCAGGAGGCTGAGGCAGAAGGATCGCTTGAGCCCAGGAGTTTGAAGTTGCTGTGAGCTAGGCTGACGCCACCGCACTCTAGCACAGGCAACAGAGTGAGACTCTGTCTCAAAAAAAAAAAAAGAAAAAAAAAATTAAATGGAAACAACTAGTTTCTATATGTTCAGGATCAGGGTCAAGACATAAGCAATCCGCCTCTTAGAGAGTTGTGAAGATGTTATTTTGAGGGCCCCTTATATCTGTTTGCATGTTTATAGGATGTTTTCCTGAACTGGGTGCACTGAGGTTCTGGTAGCAATTATGTAAAAGTCCATGTTTAGACCTCTGATTTAAGGTGCTACCTTTATCATATAGTAAATTCCTACAGATATTGGATTTATCGTGAACTTTCTGATAAATTCTACCTTGACTGAAGAGAAAAATAATATGATGTCCAGAAGACATCCTAGCCAGAGGGAGAGAAAAGAGGCAGTATTGCTGGTTTACATGTAACAAAGACACTAATGATAAAGGAGGGCTGTTTGAGTTTTGTTTTGTTTTTTGTTTTTAAGTTTTATTTAAGAAAAAGAACCAAAGAGAAGCAAAGACATAGATTATCCAAAGGATTGTCCCAAACCAGAAGCATATTGTTGACTGAATCTTAAATGTATTATTTTCCATATGCAGAACTAATAAAATGCTAGTAAGTCACCACAGGTTTACAAATACCCCCATCTCGTTGTAAACACCACACATACCTTTGAATTAGAGCCTTAAAGACACTTAATAAACAAAAAAAAATGCAGATGGTTATTTATCTGTTCTGTTTGATCCTCTGAGGCTGTAGAGCAAAACCAATAGAAGTTAGAAAGCTTCCTAACTCCTTTGTAGAATAAAAGGTGTTTTCTAAAGAAGGGCAATTTCAGAAGCTTTGCTTTGGGAATTTCCATTTGGGATGATCTTGACTCCTTCCCTTCTTCTCCAGCTATTGGGGAACAAAATGTTTTCAAAAAGGAGCTAACGTAACCCAGTTTATGATCATTTATTTTCCACCAACCATTAGAATCCAAGTAGTGCTTGCTTGAGAGGCAGTATGCAAAACGGGTGAGGTCCCGTTCTGGGCGTTGGGACTCCTCAGGTGTTATCTTTTCCTTTGCCTCTAATTGCTAGGGGCTTGCTGGTGAGCATATATTTTTCCTGCCTGCCAATGGAAAGAGCCCCTGCTCCTTCTTTACTAAATCAGCTAGGGTAGAAGTGCTTTCTTTCACTTAGCAAGCCATGTGCTAGACAGTCTCTGTGAAGGACAGAGGAATAGACACAAAGATGAATAGAATAAAGCAGGATTTGGGGCATGAGGAACTCTTAACCAAAGGTAGGGAAGCCAGATGCCTTAATAAATAGTACAGTGTCATAGCAGAGGTTTGTAGAAAAGACATGGCAACTCCAGCAAGAGAGCAGCCACCTGCCCTGGCTGTTGGAGCTGATGTTATGGAGGAGGTAATATTTGAGCAGCAGTGAAAGAGCACTGCAGACCACACAGCTTTGTCTTACAGAACAAAGAGACCTTGCAAAGCCATCCTTTGGCCATCCTATAACCATCATCTTGGACGGCCCACTCAGTGGATGAGATTGGAATCATCCAGTGTTACTGACATTGCTAGAAAATCTAGTTCGGTTCTTGCAAATCTGATTGAGAGAGGGAAGTCTTGTCACTTGTCTGTTTACATAGGAATGCATGAACTGTAAAAGACTGAAGTTTAGACACTGGAACACGGAAAGAATGGCCTGATTTTTACACCCTCAGTCATTTTTCTGTACTTTGAGGATAGATATATTTTTGATGAGCTCTTATACAGAGGGGGTGATATCCAGGGCCATTCAAGAGCCAGAATTAAAATCAGATTTTATTACTCACGGCACATGGTCTCCGTTTCTTATGAACACAACAGCAACCCAGCTTCTTAACTTCATTGTCTTCTGCCGCCAAAAAGGATTTAATAAGTTTGCTCTAGATCTTTGATTGATGAATTCTTAACAGGATCTAAGATTCCTCAGTGAAACAAGACTCATGTAAAGGCCCAGAGCCCAGAGAAAGTATGATATTCATGAAACTGGAAGAAGGGGAAGGGGGTGAGCAATGAAAAATTGGTTAACTCGTGAAGGGCATAGATAGAAGGAGTTAAGACTTCAGTTAAAGACAACAGCACTTAAATTTAACCAGTTCTTTGCAATTAACAGAGTCTCAGCTGTATTAATAATTTTATCATCTGTGTTGGTCCAGAATAAGAGAAAGGGAAGAGCTGGGCATGGTGGCTCATATCTGTAATCCCAGCACTTTGGGCGGGGCTAAGACAGGAGAATTGCTTGAGGGCCACTAGTTTGAGGCCAGCCAGGGCAACATAGTGAGACCCCATCTCTGCAAAAAAAAATTTTTTTTTTAATTAGCTGGGTGTTGGTGGTGTACAGCTGTAGTCCAGCTACTTGGGAGGCTAAAGCAGGAGAATCACTTAAGCCCAGGAGTTTGAGGTTGCTGTGAGCTATGATAATGCTATTGCACTCCCATCTGGGTGACAGAGTGAGACCCTGTCTCACAAAAAAAGAGAGAAAGGGAAACAGATTATTATCAGTGTTTTCATCACATTTTGAAGATCTGACTTTTAAGTACTTTGCAGTCTTTCCCTTTTGAATCTGAAGTGCACTGATAGCAGCCAGCACTTGTAATATTTCAAGTTTGGTGTAGTTTTATTTTTAACCATCTGGTTCAGAGGGCTACAAAGGTCACACTGCACGGGGCAAACCCCATAGCATAGGTTGCCATTCATCTTACACCCGCTTCTCTTCTGGTTGCTTTTGCTTTGTCTTGGCAGGAGTTCAAAGAAGGACGCAGAGCCAGCCACACAGCCCCCCAGGTCCTCTTTAGCCACAGGGAACCTCCTCTGGAGCTGAAAGACACAGATGCCGCCGTGGGTGACAACATTGGCTACATCACCTTTGGTGAGCCAGGAAGCCTTTGCCACTTTTGTGCAGCTTTATTGAGTTGACACTGCAGAATGCCTAAGTCTGCACAGAATCTTGGTTAACACTTTAAGATGGGCAAGAGCAGGCATACTAAGTTGTCCCTGTTGCCATTGCTATAACTGTAGGAAGGGTGTCACAGAGCATTAATTACAGAGCAGGCTATGTGCTATTTTTGTATAGTAATCATTTCCTTTTTCTTTTTTCCCTGTTTTTCTTAAATCTTAAGCAAAAATCTTAAGAGTGAACTGTGATGTCAGTAGTTAAGTGTAGAGCCACATAACCATTGCCACGCAGCTGGACAGGAGTTCTCTGTCATTCAGCATTTCTTGATTTTTTGCTTATTAAGCCTGAGCTCCAGCCATGATTCGCGTATTCCACTTACAGCCCGGAGAACTCGAGTCTGCCTGCCGTCAGTTGCTTCAGCCTCACAAGCTGCCTGATAGCGTAGCTGACGGCGTGGAATAGCAGCTCGTTCACACTCTGCACCTGATGCCACTGGAATGTCTCCTTTTGGGAATTTTATTTAATTCATCTCAGTGCTGAATGTGTACCTGTTTTTTGGCGATTAATGAGTTGATTTACCGTATTTCATTCAGTCTGAGGTGAACGTTCTGACAGACTTAAGTCATAAGCACCTTAGATTCTTTGAAATACAGTTATCGACTACTTGGTGTTCATTTCTTTTCAGGCCAGGGCAAATTGAGCCAGGAATCCCAGCCTTTCTTAGGAGGCATTCCTTTTCAGCAAGGCTTGAGATACCTCAGGGGATTTTGTGATTGGTGAGGCCAATGAGTAGAGGAGGTGGGCAGATAAAGAGGATTCCGGAGCGCCGGGGGAGAAGGGTGCGGGCGTGCTCCAGTGCAAAGGACTGAGCAGCGACTGCGCAGGTCTTCAGGTGGCTGGTCTGCAGGATGGACTTTGCTCAGCCCTAGGCAGAGGAGCTCCTCCTGCCCGGCCTGCCAGGAGGTTTCAGGTCCTTATATCTTAGTGTTTGGTTGTCACAGCAAGAACATGGGATACTCTCTGGCATCTCGTTTCTGTGAAGACTTACTTTGTATTTTAGCACCAAGGACCCAGAATAAGCAGCCTTATTATTTCCTAATCTGATTTCTTCGGGTAAACTGTTTCCCAAATAGCCAGTTCACGTCACTGTGGGTCTGCCGAGCTGCAGAGACAGAAGCCAGTAGGCGTGTGGCAGACGGGGTTGGTTTCAGCATGCACAGCCCCAGAATTCAGGGCTGAGATAAGTGGCCAGGGTCAGACCCTGGTTTTTCCGTCATGAGCTCTTCCTTTTGTGCTCCTGGGGACATGGTTATGCTGTTTATCCTTTCCTTGTCTCAGCAAAACCCTAACAGAGCCCAGGAGTGCTGGAACAAGTGGATTGTACTGGAGCTTAAAGAGAGTGAGGTTCACTGTAGGCTGCTATTTTTCCCGGCCCTTTGGCATTTATGTTATACCCTGACACCTTGTCTATGTCCCCACCCTCAGTGCTGTTTCCTCGCCACACCAATGCCAGCGCTCGAGACAACACCATCAACCTGATCCACACGTTCCGGGACTACCTGCACTACCACATCAAGTGCTCTAAGGTGAGGGTGCCCGCCTCTCAGCTCCTGTGCTCCAAGTCTGTCTTCCCAAAAGAGTTCAGAGCTCCTAACAAAAGTTGTTCCTATAGTTCAGACTGTAGATCTGACTCTTACGTAGGTAATTCCAGAGACTTCAAGAAATAGTGGTCTTTCTTCATCAAGCCACTTTCTCCCCATGCCTCCCCATAGCAGAGAGATGAATTTATCTCCAAATTGCTCACCTTCCTGCTTCCCTGCGTGGCCTAGGTCAGTCCCAGGGTGCGCCCAGACTTTCCTGATCACATCTCTTAATGAAAACAAAGCTGTCTTTCTAGAACGTGACTCTGCTTGAGCATCTGTTGTGTTTGTTCCCAGGCCTATATTCACACACGTATGCGGGCAAAAACATCTGACTTCCTCAAGGTGCTTAACCGTGCACGCCCAGATGCCGAGAAAAAAGAAATGAAAACAATCACGTAAGTAGGGCAGTGGGCAGTACCATAGCAGGACCACCTACCCCTCCTGAGCTCACCAAGAAGAAAGTAGTGGATGTTGGTGGCCTGGCCCTCCAGGTATCGGGACAGCAGCTGCATGTGAGGCCAGCAGGTCTGGGCAGATAGACCGAAGATGGAATTAGCAGGTTTTTCACTCCTGAATGGACTAAGAAAAAAGCAAGGGGACTTTTTTACCAAGAAGCCATAGGTCTCTTTGGCCTGAGTTGAGAGGTTGGTCTTGCCCTTCTCGTGGTCTTCCTGGAGAAATTGAGCAAGTTGCTTTAGGGTATTTAGTTGAGTAAATAAGCCTGGAACCACCTTTCAAGTGTTCTTTTTCTTGGTTCTCTTCTCAGCAGAAAGTTTGCATGGAGAGGAAGGGTCTTTATCAGGGATGGAAATGATGAGTAGAGTTCTAAAGGGTGTGTGGCTCACAGTACCAGAGACACCAGCATGGCCTGGAGCCCAGAGGTTCTCTCTCTGTGCAAGGTGCTAGTTGTTGGTTCCCCATCCTTCTGGTGAGATTTAGGCAATCTTGTTCACAAGATAAGGTCATAAGTGCTTATGTGCTGTCTTTTGTGCTGTTTGAACTAAAGGTCTTGAGGTAAACTAGGTCTCCCCTCCTAGCCATTGTATTTGCCAACACCCAGTACTCCTGGGGCAAACCTTTGGGTGGTATGCATGGGGCTTCACACTCCTTCGCCTGGCCTGTGACATAGTTTCTAGCAAGTTAGTTTCTGCTGCCATTTGAAAGGATGTGAGTACCTAAGCAAAAGGTGAGGCTTTCAGTCCTAGAAACGTCAGACACTTAAAGCAGTTTAAGTCACCCTGACTTCTTTAGACAGAGGCCTTTCTCTGTAGCAGCTGTGTCTGCCACCCAGAGCCTAAGGAATGGTGTTCAGTGTAGATAGATTCTCTACTCAGAGAGATGTCCAAATGCCACGCAATGAAATGGCAGCATTGTTTCTTCTACTCTGCCACTTCTTGGCAGATCCTAAGCTGGGTAAAGTGACCAGCAAGGTGGGTTGAGCAGGTGAGGGGGTGTGCCCTGGGACACATGTACTCTTGCTGCCCCCCAGAACCTGGTCTTCATCCTGTTGTCTGCAGTTTCCCTTTTCCCTGCTTGCTCTTCATGGGGTACTTTTCTCACCAGGTACCACTTTAGTGACTTCAGGTGTGAGGCAGCCAATTTCGTGCTGCTTTCACTGGTGGAGAGATAGGCAGTTTAGTAGATGCCAGGAGGTGACGTGGGTGACCTGTCACAACTAGACAGGAAGGCCGTGTATTGGAATAGTCCCAAGGCTGCCTGTGTCACCCTTCAGCCCCAGTAACTGCTTATCCAATGAGGAGGAAGGCCCGCCAACCAGCCACTGCCTATTCCACAGCCGGCCGACAGTCTTGTGGGTCGCTGCCAAGCGAATGCAGTTGTATGGTGGGCAAGGATGGCTGCCTGTCCTGATGAGGGACCTGAGGAAAGGATGAATCCCTGAAATGAACAAATCATCCATAAACCACCATCCTGGGACTTAAAAGACCAGCTCTGCCTTCGTCTGTTCTGTGACCTCTCTTTGGCAGAGTTGGGCCCCAGAAAGGAGAAGCGGGATGCAGACAACTGCATCCACCCTGAAAACCAGATCATGTTACTAATGGTGGGTAGGAGTTAAGTGGCTCAGCTGTGAGCAGGAGAAGCTGGGACCTCCACACGACAGAGCAGGAGGAGTCTGCAGAAGCGTGGACAGGGCGAAATAGGGCGGTGGGCCTGCTCTGAGAATCAGGGCCCTGGATCAACAGCTGACAGTCCAAGTCGGCACCCTCAGTGTGCTGCCCAGAATTAAACACTCAGGAGCTTTTCATTTGAGGGGAAGGGTAATAAATTGTGCCTTCATTTTGCAGTGAGTGAGACATTCAGGGCAGGAAAGATGTAGTGCCCTTGTTCGTTTGCTTTTTGTTTGTTTTTGCCCTAATTTCCTATAGTTCTCAGCTTGAGCCTCCAGGCTGTTTTACCACATATCCTTAGGTACCAGTTACAGGCTGTGTTTGGAAACCAGCTGGCCCTTCTGGAGAAATCTGGGTAGAACAGGATGCCTTGACTCAGGAGCCTAGAACCAGACAATGTGTTCTGTAAGCCAATGTGTAGTCAGCACATGGTAACAGAAACGCCTTTAACCTTGGAGGTTTTGAGGATTGCTTTGAACCTCTTGTCCCCATGGTGAAAGATAAGGAACTGCTATCTGGGAGCCCTGAAAGGTAGACAGTTGAGTCCAGTATGAAATACAGGTTCATCTAGGCCATCCAGAAATTGTAGATGAGTGATGCTCCTATTTAACGTGGTTCATTTAATGTCTTTATGTGCTTAACACAGATATTCCCTGGCACCCCAAAGTATTCAGTAGGAGGGGAAAGAGGTGATGAAACCATTCTCTGAAAACTGGATCTTAGCCTGTGCCCTGTGGTTCCAACACCTCTGCCTAAGGAATCTAGTACCTTCTATCTCTTGTTCGGTGTCTCTTTGGGATCCCATCTAGTCCAGGAGTATGGGGTGGGAGGAAAGGGCAGCCGGAAACTGGCCTTTACATTTCTCTCTCCTTTCAAAGGGGGAAGACGTTTTCATCCCGCTAACTCCTGGGAATAGGAGGAGGAAGCGGCTGGCAACTGAAGGCTGGAACACTTGCTACTGGATAATCGTAGCTTTTAATGTTGCACCTCTTCAGGTTCTTAAGGGATTCTCCATTTTGGTTCCATTTTGTACACGTTTGGAAAATAATCTGCAGAAACGAGCTGTGCTTGCAAGGACTTCATAGTTCCCAAGAATTAAAAAAAAAAAAAGAATTCCATTTGATCAACTTAATTCCTTTTCTTTATCTTCCCTCCCTCACTCCCCTTCCCTCCCACCCTCTTTTCCAGGCTGTTTCGCTTTGCAGTATGTTACTGGTAATGAGTTGCAGGATAATGAAATCCTAACTTGTTTTCTCCTAAGTGTTTGAGTTCAAAACTCCTGTATCTAAAGAAATACGGTTGGGGTCATTAATAAAGAAAATCTTTCTATCTTACATGAGAATTTGCTGGGTTTCTAGACTGTGAGTCCAAAAGAGAGAAGAAAAGGGAAGAAGAATACACCTGCATTGCCCTTGGACCTGCAAACCTGAGCTAGAAAGCGTTAGGTTTGAGAACCTATCAGGTCTAGATCCTCAGCCCCTAGAGGAGAGAATGGCTGGCCAGTGAGCTATAAATAAACTTGAACGTGCTTCCTGTAAAGCTTGGTTCCTGAAACTGCCTGGCTGCTCCTGAGTGGCCAGGAAGCTCCCCAGTGACAGGCAAATTAAAGTGTTTTCTGGTTTATTCCTTTATCATGGATAATGTATAACATTTCCCAAAATGTGTACCTCCATATGTGTGGACCTGCAGGACACTGATGAGTATTTAGGTGTGGATCTGATGTGAACTAACTGGCCACATTTTCTCTTTCTTAAACAGCAGCCAAAAAAACTGGCACTCAGGGAGATGCTCACCTGACAAACAGTGCAGAACCTAGCGGAGCACGCTTTCCCCTAACAGGACACTGACCTCTGAAATAAAATTTGTTCAGAAAGTGCTCTTGGTAAGGAATTATCAGGAGAATTTTAGGAGCACCTGAACTCGTCTGAGGGCTGTCCTGATGATTTCTGCCTTCCTGCTTTCCCTTTTAATTTGTCTCCATCCACGGCAGTGTGGGTGTTTCAGTCTGGTTTGATGCCCATTAATGAATTGTGAACTCACCTGACTGTATCACAACCAGCATTTTTATTTCCTAAACGTTCGATGTTGAGATAACGGTGGGTTTACATACAGTTGTAAGAAATAACACAGGTAGGTCCTGTGTACCCTTCACCTGGTTTCCCCCCATGGTAACATCTTATATATCTGTAGTACAGTATCACAGTTAGGAAGTTGACATTGGTATAGGCCACCCACGTGCTTCAGATTTTACCAGTTTTACATGCACTCTTTAGTGTGTATAGTATATTTCTAGGCATTTTTTATCATATATGTAGTTTTGTGTGGCACCAGCATTTTTAAGAAATGAAATAGGCCGGGTGCCGTGGCTGACACCTGTAATCCTAGCACTCGGGGAGGCTGAGGCGGGATGATTGCCTGAGCTGAGGAGTTCGAGACCAGCCTGAGCAAGAGCAAGGCCCCGTCTCTACTATAAATAGAAAGAAATTAGCCAAACAACTAAAAAATAGAAAAAATCAGCCA